>OY282559.1:201379960-201554566 GCA_958295665.1 Tipula vernalis | reverse complement strand
ATATATATATATATATATATATATATATATATATATATATATATATATATATATATATATATATATATATATATATATATATATAATATATATATATATATATATATATATATATATTATATATATATATATATATATATATATATATATATATATATATATATATATATATATATATATATATATATATATATATATATATATATATATATATATATATATATATATATATATATATATATATATATATATATATATATATATATATATATATATATATATATATATATATATATATATATATATATATATATATATATATATATATATATATATATATATATATATATATATATATATATATATATATATATATATATATAATTCAGCGTTCAAAATTACTCTTCAGTTCGTTTTTCGTGACCATGAAATTTTATATCGCTTTTCGCATTAATTATTTTTCACTACTTTCTTCGCTGACTCGTCGAATCAAGAACATTATTCAGAAACAAACGAATAGTGAGTGAACAATAAAAAAAATGAAAGAATATTTCTTTTAAATAGATAGAAATTTAGTTTTCTTCTGTTTTGTTCACTTAGTGAATAACGTTTTACATAGGATTTTAATGTAGCGATATGCTAAATTGATCTTTTTTGTTTTATTAAAGGTGGAAAATTGTTCTGATATATTTTTTGGGCAATCGAGAATCGGGTTCGGAGAGTGATAATTCTCAACCCTTTGTTTGAATAACGCATAGTATAATCAACGCCACTACATAGATAACCGTGACATCAGCTTAAAAAAGTCAAATTACTAATATAAAAAGGGGAATAAAGATTTTTAGTTTCCTATGAAACGTAAACAAAATCATATGGGATTTTAAAATGCATTATTTGGTATGGTCTTTATTTTCAATTTAAATGAAAATCTTAATTTATAAATATAAATAATTTCAAATTAAACATACGAATTGCATCTTAGAAACAATTTTAATTGAAATTATTAAAATTTTAATTCACAATTTTGCATTTCTGTAAATTTATTTTTCCTTAAAAAATATTACCACTGCAAATTTCGATTCGGTTGATTCTTGATTAATACTATTTCTTTCGCCCAAGCCAAAGGTTGTTGTATTAAGCGCGCAGGGATTTAATTTATTTTATTTTTGTTTGAAGACAATTCCAAGATTCCAAGATAAAAATTTAATGAAATAAATATTTAAAAAATACAAAATACATAAATTAAAATCAATCAAATTAAAAAATAATTAAATCTTTGTATTTACATGAAAAATTATACTTTAATAATAATGGGTAAAGCTTTAAAATGAAAATTAATTAATTATAATAAAAAATGTATAGTGAAATAAATTTTTGATACAAAAGAAATTCAATAAAAATACACTCCATTTCCTCAATTTTATGTTCATAGTAAATCTAGCACGAGGACGTGTACGACTGATAATACCGGAGATCGAAGACCGAATTTATTATGTCGACATTTTTAAAGGGCATGAAACATGACGACATTTAGAGAAAAAAATAACTTTATAAATGATTATTAATTTCAATTAAAATAGTTCACAAATTACAATTCGATATATATTTATAAATAAAAATTTACTTATAAATTGAAAAAAAGACAATACAACCACACATTTTTATGTTACTGCTTTTTATGTAGTGGCAAAACCAACAAAAATGTTTATAGATATAAACCGTACTACTACGATACAAACACAAAATAAAACTTACTATTTCTGTAAGTATTAGGGTCGTGACTTAGTATAATCTTTAAATACTTCGATTTTAAATTGTAGTTTGTACGAAAAATAGTAGAAAATCTATAATACTACTTATAGAAGTAGTATTATAGATACAATACGCCTTGTGTAAACATTTTTGTTGGTTTTGGTAGTGGCAAAACCAACACAAATGTCTTATACAAGCCTTGCGGTTCTCTTATATGACAGATACCATAAAACAAATACACATTGACTTGTGTCAGTGGCTAAGTGTGTAATATTTAACCCTAAACCTCTTAACAAGAGCCTGAGAGTCTAACTTTTTAATTATCTTGTGTTTCAGCCAGACGCATGCTCATTTTTCAGATGTTAATTTATCGCTAACTTTACGAGAAAAGAGTAAAACATTTTTTTTTTTTTGTAAAAAATCCCGTTATACTTTTACATTTTTTTTTTTTTACTAGATGTATATACATAATATGTTAAGAGGTTTAGGGTTAAATAGAAAATTTGAATATTTATTTTAAATCGTGTTCGAATACAGCGACACATCACTGTAATGTATGTAGGGTCAAGATAAATTGGTACAGCCCTGATGGCATACAGCGGTATATAGGGATATAGTGGAGTTGTCATTACTTAATATTAAGCTATGTTACAATACGTTAGAAGCATTGATTTTCATAAAATGAATAATAAAAAGTAAGAATTAAAATATAATAGTTTGTAACAAATTGGCGACGAGGTAAATAAAATTTTACGATGGAACACAGGAAAATAAAAAAGCAAAAATGGCGCAATTGCAATATTTCGACAAGTTTGAAGGCAACAAGAGCGATGATTGGGAATTGTACGAGGAGAAACTGTCGTTTTATTACAGTTCGAACAACATAAAAGAGGATGATAAAAAAAGGGACATATTAATTAATAATCTATCGATGGAAGTGCTTCGCGTTTTACGAGACACAATGTCATCGGAAAAATTGAAAGACACTAAATACGAGGATATCTTGCGGCACCTAAGAAATTATTACAAACCTGTAATAATCGTTTTCAAAGAAAGGAGGTTATTTTTCTGTGCAACAAAAGGTCAGTATGACGCAAGTGAGACCATTAATGACTTTGCTGTACGATTAAAAGGACCAGCTGCGAACTGTAAATTCGGCGCTAGGCTAGCAGAACATTTAATAAACAAATTTGTAATGGGTGTCGACGACGAAGTTTTCGCAAGATTAACGGATGAAAATGAAACCTTGACATTGGAGAAGGCGGTAGAGATCGCAGTTAAAGTGGAATTCAAACAAAAGGACAGATCCAATGTTAATTACATGCGGAATAACATGAGAGTTAAAAAGGTTGCATATGGAGAGAATACAAATATGAAGCGTGCTATTGATAAAGCAGATGTACCGGTAAGTGACAAGAATAGACCACCAGCCGCGGGTAAAATTCTAAAATGTTATCGATGTGGATTTAAAAATTACTTAGCTGATATACGAGTATGTAGGTTTATGACGTTAAAATGTTTTAAATGTAGTAAAATAGGGCATAGTTCGAAAATGTGTGATAATTTTCAATCAAGTAATTATTTTGACGAAATAGTTAAGGAGAGTAATTGTAACAATGATAGTAAATATTGTGAAGAATCATTATACGCAATGCAAGATGCGAATGACGATCCAATATGGATCGATGTTAAATTAAATGACAAACGTATTTCGATGCAAATTTACACTGGTGCTAAAAATTGTGTTATATCAGACGAACTGCATAAAAAATTATTTTCTAATATCAAACTGATTAAAGATAACACAATTTTGCAAACATATTCTGGGGAAGTTTTGAGCATTTCGGGTTCGATGAACGCAATCATAGAATATAACGGAATGTCACGGTCATTAAGTTGCATAGTGGTTAAAAATGGTGGACCACCTATAGCCGATAGAAGATTTTTGAGACATTTTAATATTTATCTTGCCAACATTAATGCATTAAATGAGGAGATGTCATTAAAAACGATTCTAAACAAATATGCACATTTATTTTCTCCCGGGGTTGGTAAATATACTATGAGTAAAATACATTTAGAGTTAGATGAAGGTGTTAGACCAATTTTTTGCAAGCCGCGACCAATTCCCTTAGCCTTAAAGGACAAAGTTGAAGAAGAGATTAACAAGCTGGTAAGAGACGGAATCATTCAGCCTATTGAAACGGCAGAGTGGGGGACACCATTGGTGCCGATAGTGAAAGCTGATGGTCGAATAAGAGTCTGTGGAGACTATAAGGCCACTATAAATAAACACATAAAGGATTTCAAGTACCCGCTGCCACGTATTGAAGAAATAATGAACGCGCTACGAGGTGGTAGAAAATTTTCCAAATTAGACTTGGCAGCTGCGTACAATCAGTTCGAATTGGATGAGGAAAGCAAACAGATAGTGACATACGAGTATAGTACGCATACGGGAGTTTTTGCAATGAATCGGATCCCATATGGTATCAAACCAGCTAGTGGTATTTTCCAGCATGGAATTGAAAAGTTGCTTCAAGGTATACCGGGGATAGTGGTGTTTATAGACGACATAAGTCTCACGGGTAAGAATGACAAAGATCATTTAAACAATTTATTGAATGTTTTCGAGAGATTGAGTAAAGCGGGGTTAAAGCTAAATCGGAAAAAGTGTAAATTTTTTAAAGACCAATTGCAATATTGGGGATTTATCATCAATGAAAAGGGTTTAATGAAGACTGATCAAAGAATAGAAGCAGTTGTTAGCGCAGAGGTACCCAACAATGTCACTGAAGCAAGAGCTTTTGCGGGGTTGGTGAACTATTACGGGAAATTAATAAATAATTTAGCTGGAACTATGAGACTGGTGCTGGGATGTTCTAACATCACTATTTTCGATATTCGATACGCTTTACGTCTCTTTTTTCATGAACAAAGTGGCCCATTATTTCGCTTCCTTAATTACGCTCATCTATTGCGATCTCAGCCTATTAGAATAAATTTCTTTACTATCCTTTTTCAACATAATCGACAAAGTATCACAAAAAATTTTTGTAATGATAAAGTGATGAAGAAATAGCAGGCTGAATCGAAAATACTTTTACAATAATAGGAAAAACGTCATTAAATAAGTGAAAGATAATGCGATTTTATACTTGAAAAAAGAGACATAAAGCGTATCGAATATCGAAAATAGTGATGTTAGAACATCCCAGCACAGTTTATGATTTGTTGAAAAAATCGAATGAATTTATATGGACAGACGAATGAAATAAGGCATTCGAAAAAATTAAGAAAGAGATTGTTTCTGATACAGTATTGGCACACTTCGACCCTAGCTTACAAATAACTTTGACAAAGGATGCGTCGCAAAAAGGAGTCGGAGCGGTGCTGTCACACAAATTCGAAAATGGTGATGAAAGACCGATCGCGTTCATATCGAGAACTTTGACGGGCGCAGAAAATAATTATAGTGTACTAGATAAGGAAGCTTTTGCTATTTTTTTGGCAATTAAAAAGCTATATCATTATTTGGCGGGTCAATCATTTATTCTAAGAACCTATCATAAACCATTGGATTAGGCTGCGCAGCCTAATCCACAAAAAGCATGTTTAATACCTTGGGAAATTGCTAATGGTCCTTGAAGCAGAATACATGTCGATTATGCAGGTCCATTTTTAGGATATAGTTTTCTAGTAGTGGTGGACGCACATACTAAATGGGTGGAAATATTTAAAATGAAGTCAACTACATGTGAAATGACGAAAATGAGGTTTAAGCCCTTTCCGAAAGTTATACTTTTTTATTTAGACCTACTTATTTAATAAGTATGTTGGCGAGGTAACTTAAAATAAGTATGTTCTTACAAAAAAAAAATCTTAAACGAAAACCAAAATTCTGTTAATTTCATTGCATACATATTGTGATATTATGTAGTAATTAAGTTTTATAAAACATTTAATTAAAAATTATTTTATAGTTACAAAATAGTCAAAATAAAAAATAAGTATGTGAAATCAATTCGGATGATTTTACATACTTATTTAAGATGGCGGCAAATAAGTATGTCTAAATAAATAAGTATAACTTTCGGAAAGGGCCTTAGAGAGCTGTTTGGGAGATTTGGCATACCCGACAAAGCATACTGTGATAATAGTAGCCAATTTTGTGCTAATGAGATGGATTTGTATCTTAGGCAGCATGGCATTGAACATCTTAAACATAGAAATTCATAAAATAAATTATTAAGTACTACATTGAAATATTAATATCTCAAAAACTATACATGATTAGATAAAAAATGACGAAGCAATTTTGTATTAAATAGTCTATTAAATTTAAATTTGAAATAAAATACAAAAATTATTAAGTGAGTTTTTCGAGAAAAAATGAGTTTAATGAATTTTTTTATTATTTCTCGCACAATTTTTTTAATTCCACCAATGTTTTCTTTATGGAAAATACGTTGCATGGTATTCCTACTTCCAGAGAAGAAAGAAGCACTCTGTGCCTTTAAAATTATAGAAAAACAATTGAGTTATCTGAATTTTTAGAAGAGTTATTGGCATATACATCATTCAAGGTAGTGTGCCATCCTAAACATTTTGAAATGCAATTGAAGTGGGTAACGGTTCATTTCCGGGCATATGCGTAGTGAACTTTTTTTCATGATATTGATCCAGCTACACGCCCTACTCGTTTGGACTCGTACCAGTGGGACACCCTGTATACGCAAGTATATTACGATTTTCTTTTGTAAGACAAGAACAAAAAGATAATCAAACAAAATGTTGTTGATATACTCCACCCGAGTATATATTCAACGTGTTCAATCGGGTAAAAATGATAAAAAATATCATGATATTTTATCCCACCCTAACTTCATTTCGTAATACTGTACGTCAAACCCGATTAAACAACCAAAATTAAAAAAAAAATGATAATTTGATTTTAAATGTTACATTTTGTTTTAAATCGCTTTGTAAAATTCAATAAACTCGTTTTGTCGTCAGGTTTTTAATTAAATGTTATATTTTTTTAATTACTTTCTGTTTATAAATTATTTTGATATTGAAACTATTTGGTTTTTATCCAAATATTGGAGACACAAATAATTTTAGTTGAAATATACTCGGGTCGAGTATATTTTATAGTCAAATTTGTTTTTATAGTAACATTGTTGAAAAAAAAAGAAAACAAAAAATCCAACAAAATTTTGTTTGATATATTTTTGTTCTTGTCTTACAAACGAAAATCGTAATATACTAATATCTTCATTTTTTGTTGGGAAAAAAATGTTGGTACGTCTAAATCGGCTATATATCGGCTATTATTTTGTGTTGTGTTTGTATATGGCGGCATCACTAACCCTAATATACCTCATTGTACATTTGTGCACGACTAACCTATAATATACTCATTATACATTTGTTTCATCAATTATAATGATATTCATTATTCACTGCTAATTTATCTAGTAGCCTCTCCGGTCATTATTCACTACTACCAAATAAGAATTTCATTTTTGAAATTTTATCTAGCGGTCTCTTGCTATTTTCATTATTATTAAATTGAGACGTCAAAATGTCGAGGTAAATTATTTTAGGTTTATTTAAAGTATTTGACAATAAAATACATACAATTTTTGTATGGGTCGTGAACTAATTTTGTTTTCCCCTGATCAAAAAAACTAAACTCAGTGCTAAAAAACTAAACTCGCCATAATAAAAAATGATCGAGTTTAGTTTTTTTGCATTGAATTTAGTTGTTTTGGTCAATCGAAAACTACAAAAGTATCGTATTCTACTCGCATTTAATGGCTGTTATTCACTCAGATGATTTACGACCAAGATATACAGAAAATAAAGGTATAATATTGCGCATTCTGTTGCTATCATTTTTTCGCAATTTGACGTCACGTGTTGTCAAAAATGCTGATATTTTTAAGGAGTTTCGTAATATTTTTATTAATTTTTTAAATAAATGGAAAATAAATGAATTTTTTTTTTATTCTTGCCATTAATTGTTTTCCGACTTTATGTTAAAATTAAACATTTCAATTTTTATTTTAGTTATACACTGCAATACTTTTGGAATTAAATCGCGAAAAGAGGCATATTTTAATATTCGTGTCTAGAGCAGACTGTTTGAGCACATTGCATAACAAGTTTCGGAATTTATGAGTAAAATTTTTTTGTTAAATGCAGAGAACGTTTAGATTTTAATTATTTAATTCAAAACTTTGGGAGTGTTCGATTTTAAATATACTAAACTTGAATAATTCCTATTGACGATTGGAGCATCACAGATTCCACCTAGTGGAAAATTTTTAAACTGAGGTAGCTGCTAATTTGACGTTTGAAATTGTTGTAAACAATTCCAATTTTGAACTGTAAACACAATTTTTACCTACCGACAAGCACCAGCAATTCCAAAAATTAACGCAACCTACAAAAAACAATCATAATATTACATACAAAAAAATAAAGCAGTGTGAATTGTATTTTATCCGAAAACATATTTGAATTTAATGCGTAAATACAAATAATAATCGTTTTAAATACCTACATGCTTACTTTAGTAACTAGGAACGAATCATCTGAAGCTTCCAAAATGAATTGTTGAACATATTCCATAGTTAATATTTTAGATTTCTTCGCTTTATATCCGTCGGATTTGCGTTTCAAGAAGACACGTAATTTTTGGTATTTTGCAATATCCACATTATTTTTAACCACTAGCATCGACCTGATCATTGAGTAGTTTGACCATAATGTGGATGATTTCAATTTTGTAGATAAATCAGCGAAATACGCCAGAATGACATTTTCCGAAAATGATTTGATGTGTTTAGATTGACGATAATCCATAAAGCGTTTATAAGCATTTTCATATTTTTCCTTCGATTTTTGCGGGAGTAAATCACATGTAGCTGAATTAGCTGCTTCCACTATATCCGGCGGGGTACAAGATAAGGATAATTTACTTTCACTGTCCATATCCCTTAAATTTCGTTCACACGTTTTTTATAAATCAAATAGGTACACAAACTTGACAACTTTTGAAAAAAAAAATGTATTTATATCTTATGATGTCGTGGCTAACTAAGCAATAATTTTATGTTATTTTCGATTTTTTACTTTGTTTTGATTTCTTAATATGATAATTAATGAATAATACTAAAAATTATTTTGGGTTTATATTCGGCTATCGCCTCGATTTCCACTATCGTCCGGGAATGCAGTACTTTTCCTCCTAATTATACAATATACTATTTTTTGACTACATGTGACGTGATGTGCAAAGAAAGACGAAAATGAGACACGGGAATATACTACCTCTTTTTTCTGTACATCTTGATTTACGACACTCGCCTATCGGCTCCTGTCGGTAAACTTAATCGTCGTGAATAACAGATTAACAGGTATCATTCAATGCCCAAGATATACAGAAAATAATTTTCTGTATATCTTGTTCAATGCCTATTTGTCAGACATAACATCGTACAAGAACGACCGATCATTAGGAGTTGCAACACAACACAACACTAAAGAAAATAAACAAAATCATTTTTTTTGATACTTTTTGTTGTTTTGATTTTAAGCGAGAACCAAGGTTAGAATAAGAAAAATAAAAAAAATAACGTAAGAGAGCGAAAAAGGGGATTTGTCTGTATTCGACCATACTTAAAATAAGGTAGCTATGTCGAATTCTTTTTGTTATTTCAAATCAATGTAAATTTTGTGGTGTAAAAAGTACATGAAACAAATTGATGTGGTTTTTTGATGCTATTAACAACAACAAAAATAGAAACTTCAATTTGTATTTGTCAAAGTTGTGAATATATAGAGTTTTTTGTGTCTTGATTTTAAATCATTTTAATTGTTGTTTAATTATTTTAATCGTTTAAATAAAATTTTCAATATAAACAGTTTTTTCCGTCTCGAATTTTATTCTTTTAATTGTTGTGCTTAATTATTTTAATTGAATTAAATAAAGTTGTCGACATAAACAGTTTTTCCGTCTCGATTTCTTATCCTTTTAATTGTTGTACTTAATTATTTTGATCGAATTAAATAAAATCAAGACACAAAAACTCTAATTGACAACTTTGACAACTAAAAATTGACGTTTCTAATTTGTTGTATAGTATTTTGTATTTAAGTATAATGAAGTTAGTTTTGAATAAAATATGTATTATTGTAGGGTAGAGAAAAGTGTCGGTTGGACATTCGTACGAGAAGTGTTGAAATGAACGGATGTGTATAACAGAGAGCTGTCAATACAGTGTATAATAAAATAAAAAAAATTTCTCTCTAGTTATTTACTTTTATTCATGTCATCCTTGTGTTAATTAAAGTTCAGAAGTGGAATTGAGATTCTGTTGGATTTGGGGCTAAGGTTGCCGGAATTTTATCGCGTTTATTACGAATATTATCGAGATAATTACGAGTTCAGATATTAAGAAGTAAATTTTGTTGCATCAAGGCGCCGATACGAAATAAAAAAGCATATGACGAGGATGTGAATTGCGAAAAGGAGGAAAACAATTATACACTTATGCACCAGACGATATTAAAAGCTTAATCCCTAAGTTCGATGGGGGTGATTTGATTGTAAATCAGTAGATTAAAAAAATCGAGAAGTATAAAAATCTTTACGAGTGGAGTGACGAAGCCACATTGTTATACGCAATATCGAGGTTGAGCGGAACACCTAAATTATGGTTTGAGGCGGTGGAAGACGGAGTATGTATATACGTTTGCGGATATTAAAAGTCAAATTGTTAAGAATTTTGGGCGAGTGGTTGATGAAACGGATATTCATTTTAAGTTGTCTGAGATGGTATATGATAAAAATCAGTCATATGAAAATTTTGTGATGAAAGTTCGCTATTGGCCGATCAGCAAATTTATCGGAAATATCCATATTCAAATATATATTACGAGGATTATCGCGTGATCCAGTGTACGAATGGGTTGTTCATTTTACATATGAGTCAGTGATAAATTTGATCGAGAAAATAAAGTGGGCCGATTATAATATGAAAATTAAATTAAATCCGGTGAATAAAAGTTATTATAATCAACGAGAGGTATCACAACATGTCAGTAACAAAAATATTACGAATCAAAATGGATATAGGCAGAAACCTAATACGATTAGCAAATGCTATAATTGCAAGGCGACGACGCATCATGTGGAAAATTGTGATCAACCGATTAAATGTTTCAACTGTTTTGAAACCGGACACAAGTCGATAAATTGTACGAGACCCCAAAGGGTAAGAAGGTGTAATTTTTGCAAAAGCCATAAATGTCCAGAAAAGAATGCTGCGAAGAAGCCAGACGAAACCAAAGCGAAGGTATACAATTTGGAAATGGAGCAGGTTTCGGGAAGTAAAATACGGAATGAAGATAGGTCGAGTATCTAGGTTAAGGAAGATGGTATGATGGAAGGACAGGTAATTCTTAAGAATAAAATTGTAGATTTAAGTATGTTAGTTGATTTGGGTAGTGCTGTCAGCATTATAAAGGAAAATATTTTAGATAAGTTCAGCCTAAATAATTTGATTTTTACGGGAAACGTAATGAATATTAGTGGTATAAATGATTCGAAACTCTTAATAAAGGGTAAGATATCCGGGTTGGTTTCATTTGAAAAACAATTGTTTCCAATAAGTTTCTTGGTTGTGCCAGATGGGTCAATGAAAGTTGACGCAATTGTTGGAAGAGATTTCATTAACGCTAATGAATTCATTCGGGTTTATGTTGTACGCGATGGTTTATCGGATGTCGGGATTTCAGAGTGTGACGCGTTGAGTGAGGAAAACTCGGAAGGTGGTAAAAATAATTTTGACGTTGGTTTGATGAGTGCGGTAATTAAAGTAGAGGAATCATTATTTATTGATCAAACGGAATGTGAATTAGACGTGGGGGATAATATAGAAACAAATAAACTTAGACGTGATGTAGAGAGATTATATGAACAGTGTTATGTGAATCGAAAGAGTGAAAATGAACCGTTGACTAAATTCGAAGTATGTAGATATAAAATTGAAAGACGATAAATATTTTAATGTAAGGCCAAGACGTTTTAGTCATTATAGCGGGTAGAGTTGAGCAAAATAATCGAAAAGATGTTAGAAAAAAAGATTATTAGGAAAGTGAGTCACCTTATTCGAGCAAAGTAATATTGGTTAGGAAGAAAGACGGTAAACTGCGAATGTGCGTTAATTATAGGCCATTAAATAGATTAGTCGAGCAAAATCATTTTCCTTCACCGGTCATAGAAGATCAAATTGGGAAGTTATACGGAAAAAAATATTTTAGTTCTTTGGATCTCAAGAATGGGTTTTACCATGTAGATGTGGAAGAAAAATCGAGAAAGTTTACGGAATTTGTCACCGAGGATGGGCAATATGAATTTAACAAATTGCCATTTGGCTATGCTAATTCCCCATCAGCTTTTTCACGATATATTAATAAGGTTTTGAAAGAATTATTCAAAGAGGGTTCGATTATAGTTTTCATCGATGATATCTTGATCGCTACCAATACACTCGAGCAACATTTGGAGGTTTTGGGAAAGCTTTTTGGTACGTTATCGGATAATCATGTCAAATTACAAATATCAAAATGTCCATTTCTGAAAACGAGAATCGAGTATTTAGGGTAAGAGTTAGAACACAATAAAATGACATTAAGTGATAAGCATGTTTGAAAGAATTTAAACATGTTTATCACTTAGTGATCAAATTTGAAGAAAAATATTTGGAAGCTTTTAACGATTTGCGAAATCGTTTGATTTCGAAACCGATATTACGTAGTTATTCGCAGAATGCCGAAACGCAATTGCATACGGATGCAACTGCAATGGACTTTGGGGGCATATTATTGCAACAACAGGTGGACGACAACAAATTTCATACAATTATGTATTATAGTAGAAAAAAGAATTCGGCTGAAGCAAAGTTGCATATTTTTGAGTTGGAAACTCTAGCCATATTATGTAGCTTACAACGTTTTAGAACCTATTTATTTGGTATGAGATTTGCGATTATTACAGATTGTAATGCGTTGAAGATGACCTTGAACAAGCGAGAAATTAACGCAAAGATTGAGTGTTGGTCGATGTTCTTAGAGCAATTTAATTTCGAGCTGATTCATCGGAAAAGTGAGAATATGCGACATGTAGACGCATTAAGTAGGATTAATGTATACATGCTGGAGTCGGAATGTTCTGATTTGTTTAACGAGACGATTCATGTCAATCAAGGACTTGACTTAAATATAGCTAAAATCAAAGAAAGAATATTGAATAGTGAATGTAAGGGTTACGAGCTTATAGATGGACTAGTTTTTAAATCAGAAAAACAGAAACTGATGCTATTAGTACCGGAGGATATGATAAAATCAGTAATTTGCAAGTATCATAACGAGTTAGGTCACATTGGTCTAGACAAGGTATGTGAGATGATTAAAAGATTGTTTTATTTTAGTCAAATGAGGGTTAAAAGCCACATTAAAAATTGTGTTACATGCATAATGTACAATCCTAAGCCGCGAATTGATCGAACTCCATTAAAAAATATTGATAAGGGAGAAGTACCGTTTTTTACGTTACAAATGGATCATTTAGGACCTTTAGAGACTACGAAAGGTAAAAATAATTATGTATTAGCTATAATCGATGGTTTTACAAAATATATTCGCTTGTACGTCACGAAGACTACGAACACGACAGAGGTTATCAAGCGCTTAAAATCATATATGTATCTTAGAATATTCGACACCAGAAAGAATAATTACGGATAGAGGATCAAGTTTTACGTCCAACCAATTTGAGTCTTTTGTTACAAGTCATAAAATTATGCATATTTTAAACACGACGGCATGTCCCCAGGCTAACGGAAATATCGAAAGGTACAATAGAACATTAGTGCCTCTTTTGAGTAAGTTAGTTGAAGAAAATGGGAAATGTTGGGACACGTTATTAGTCGATGCGGAATATTTATTGAATAATACTTTAAATCGAGGAATAAATTATCATGTTTCCATGATAGAGTTAACCTAGGTTCAACTCGGTTTATGTGCATGGAAACGCGTATTAGGGTAGAGTTTCGTTAAATCCAAATAAACTCGACGAATCTTGTTTGTTTGAGTTAGATTCTATCTGTCAAACATTTTTTAAAATTATAAATGGCGCATCGCATATTACTAAATATATGAGAGTCTTTTGTTACAAACGTGTTTTTTATAAGTCGCAAAAATGGTGATTCCTTCGCTCTGTGTACGAAATTATGGGCTTTATACGGAAATACGCAATACCCGGAACCACTTATTACGAATTAATATAATCCATTTATTTTTGGTCCGCTCCGTATCACACAAAAACTCTAATTGACAACTTTGACAACTAAAAATTGACGTTTCTAAATTTTTATTGTAGTAGATTTATGAAAAAATATACATTTCATAAAATTGTTGTACAACATTGAAAAAATATTGATGTTTTTTGACAAATCGAATATGGTTTTCGATGTACATCAATTTTTTTTATGTTTTTGGACAAAAAGAATTTAACAAAAAAGAATTCGACATAAGTTATCTATAGTAAAATGCCAAAGTGAAATAAGAAAAGCTCAAATTCATATTTTTTTTATTTTTCCTATTCCAAGTATGGTTATCGCTTTAGCTCTCTCGTTGTTTTGTAGCCAAAAAATTTAAAAAACGGGAAACGGCGTTGAATGAAAATATGCAAAATATTCATCAATAATTTTTTTTTTTGCCCAATATTATAATTAAATATCCTAGTTTATTATTAATGCATAAAAATTCAATTTTGGCCGTATTTAAAAAGTTATTAGATACGAAACGAAAAAATATCTAAAAAAAATTTTTCCATTAGAACTTTTTACGATTTGTAGGTAAATATTTTTGTTTATTTTTATTACATATATAATCATCGCAATTACGAATCACCAGCGCGTCGGCATTCGTCATCATCATTGCGATTATAACAATTATACACAATAATTACATTCATAATCATCGCAATTACGAATCATCAGCATAGCGTCGGCATTCGTCATCATCATTACGATTATAACAATTATAAACAATAATTACATTCATAATCATCGCAATTACGAATCATCAGCATAGCGTCGGCATTCGTCATCATCATGCGATTATAACAATTATAAACAATAATTACATTCATAATCATCGCAACTACGAATCATCAGCATAGCGTCGACATTCGTCATCATCATTGCGATTACATTTGTTGCGAACACAATAATTACATCCATAATCATCGCAAATTCTAAATATCAACACCGAGTCTTAATTGTATGCCATCAAATACCGAGAAACTAGGGGCATATAAAGCAGCCGCTGGTCCAGTAACGAGAGCAACAGCATTACGACACAGCGTACAACCATCAAGCAGCAATAATAAACCAGGTAAACAAAGTTGTTTTCAAAATAATAATAATAATATGGCGTTATCTGCGGATCAGTTTAAAGTTATATTAGACACAATTAAAGATACCTTTAGGGTTAATATAGAACATTTTGAAAATTGTTCAGTTAGGTTTAGTGGAAATAAAAACTCTGATGTGAACACCTTTGTAAATACAGTACAAATTTTCAGAGAATGTAAAAATATTTCGGACAAAGACGCGTTAAAGGGGTTACCCCTTTTGTTGACAGATGATGCTGCTATTTGGTGGCAGGGCATCAAGTCAACTGTTGAAACGTTCGACTTCAAATTACGACCAGATAAAACAACCGCACGAGATTTATATGGAGATTTTCTCAGCCTCACAAGACGACGTTACCAAAATCGATACATTCGTATGCACTAAACGTGCACTTTTCGCGAAACTTCCAGATAATCTATCGGAAAAAATTCAACTTGACATGATATACGGACTTTTGTCGCGTCGAATACGAAAAAGTGTCAAGCGAAGCAATTTTGACTCGTTCTCGAAACTAATAGAGTTAGCACGTACTGAAGAGACATTCCTAGAGGAAAGTAATTTAAAAAAAACTTATTGTAATTACTGTCGTAATCGCGGTCATACGATTGTAGAAAAAAACAATTTGCATCGTCCAATATCAAGGCAGATGTAAATACGAGTTTAAATCAACCTCGATCAATTCCAAATATATTTACTCCGGGTACAACAAGCCGATCCAGATCGGACTTTATTAAGAAAGAAAACGATTTTTATTGTTATGGGTGTGAGAAACGAGGGGTAGTCAAGAGTAACTGCGACGAGTGTAAAAAGCAAACCGTTGCATCAGCATTGGTTGCCGATGTTATTGATGATAAACCAGAAAGTAGTTTATGTGTTGATTTGCAGGTCATCTCTCTAACATCAATAGGTTTCTCATCCATATCATCAATAGAACGTAATCCACAGGTCCGCCCTCAACTAAAAATTCAAATTTTTGGCATTAATGGTTTAGCTATTATTGACACAGGCGCAAAATTAAGCATCGCAAGCCAATCTCTTTTTGAAGTTTTTAAAGACAATAATGTTTCATTTACGGAGAAACAAATATCCATAGTCTTAGCTGATGGATCTCAAAAAACACAAAGAGCGTTACTGGCAAGTGTTAACATTGTCTTGCAGAATAAAACTATTTTAACAAATTTCATAGTTCTACCGGACCAAAAAGTTAGAGAGACTTTACTGGGAATGGGGTTTGTTAACGAGGGTGGATTAGTTGTAGATTTTTGTAGATTTTTGTTCAAACGCATGTTTTGAGTTAACTTTTGAGGATAATAAAACATAAATCGACATGTCGTCTGTTCAGGTTTTACGAAGTAATAAAGGAAATTGCTTGAATTCAGAAGAGAGAACGGTGGTAAACTCGTTATTAACTAAAAATAATATAATAATATAATATATTCTTTTATATTATAATATATATAATATAAAAGAAATAGTAAGAATGTTGGAACAGGATGCAATCGAGGAGTGCGAGTCGCCTTGGGCAGCTCCTGTCGTGCTTGTTTCCAAACCAGATGGATCTATTCGCGTATGTATAGACTATCGCAAATTAAATAATCTGACCGTTACCGATAAATTTCCGATGCCAAATATCGATACATTGTTGCATTTGACACACAAATCAATTTTTATGTCAACCATGGATCTAAAGTCAGGATTCTGGCAAGTACCAGTCAAATTAGAAGACCGTGATAAAACTGCCTTCATTACGCAATCAGGACTCCATCGTTTTAAGCGAATGCCTTTTGGGCTCAAAAACGCACCGGCAACATTTCAACGACTTATAAATCGATTTCAATCTGGCCTACCAAATGTGACTATCCTTGCTTATTTGGACGACTTAATAGTAATATCGGAAACTTTCCATTCACACTGCCTGCAGGCTGTCTTTAGCAGATTGAAATTGTTTAACCTCAAAGCAAATTGAGAAAAATGTGTTTTTTTCTGTGACAAAATAAAATATGTGGGCCATATAATAAGCGAAAAAGGAATACATTTTTCCTAAATCTGTTCGTCACTTGAAAGGGTTCTTACAAACATGTTCTTGGTACAGAAAATTTGTACCCAATTTTTCAAACATAGCTCGCCCATTAAGCGACTTAACAAAAAAATTATCTAAATGGCAATGTAACGAAGACCAGAAGGCTTTTGAAACCTTAAAAACATTATTGACAACCGCTCCAATTTTGAAACAGCCTGATTTTAACCAACCGTATATACTTAGAACCGATACCAGCAAATATGCACTGGGGGCAGTTCTGTTGCAGGGGGAGGGAGTAGAAGAACGTCCTGTAGAATATGCGAGTCGTTTGCTTTCACTTGCAGAAAGAAATTATAGTACCACGGAACGTGAGGCTCTAGCCGTTGTCTGGACGCTCACTAAATTCCGAGGCTATTTAGACGGCGCGAATGTTACGATCGGTACTGATCACCAAGCGTTAAAATGGCTAATGTCATTAAAAAACCCATCAGGGAGATTGGCCCGATGGGTGCTGTTAATTCAAGATTTCAACTTGAAAATTGTATATTGTCCCGGTAAGGCAAATGTAGTGGCTGATACGTTATCAAGACCAAACTGTGAGAATAGTGACCAGTGTAGTTTTTGTTCGTTCCAAATAGATATTCCCACAAAAGATCCAGCTAACTTTCGAAAGCCGCACACGCAAAATCGATGTGAACAGAACTCGTCAGACAAAGAGGTCAAAATTGTTGAGAACAACCCGTCTCGGAATCCGAGAGAGAATGTTACATCTTCCGGCCGCATATCTTTGTCACCGTCTCGGTATCGGGATGCCTAAAATGTTCTGAATTCCACTCGAGACGAGTGTTCATTCAGAGGGGGAGATTGTAACAATGGGTAATTTAAAAATAAAATGTTAACATTTTGTATATTTGTCATTTTATACACACCATTACATACTTTGAAATTTTGTACCGTGGAGCCACCTGCGGCTGAACATTTTTTGTATTTTTTTTGTTAAAAATTAATTTTGTTGTTATATTGGGAATTCCATACCAACCAAATTCCATACCAAAGAAAGAAAAGAGAGGGATTTTATTATTGATTATTAGAGAACACGAAAAAAGGAAAACGTATTTATTATTTTTTTTTGTTAAAACATTTTTTTTATAAAATAAAATAAAGTGAGAATAAAATTTGAATAAAAAGTGTTTTATTTAGCCAAAGAAATAAAAAATAAAACGAAGCCCAACCTTATTACAAGTTCTCAGACTCATCAAATTTCCGATTCCCGCATTGCAGATGAGTTTCAATTATAGTAAAATATTATAGCATGAGCTATTTGGTTTACTGGGGTATTTTGTGACATTATTTTGTTGAAAAAACAAAACTTTTCAACAATAGTACATTGTGTCATTAGGATTAAAAGTGATACTTTGTTTGACGAGCAATTATATTTGCATGCGAGGCGAAGCGCAGCGTAGCCGAGCAAAAGCAAATATTTGCGAGTCAAACAAAGTCACTTTTAATCCGAATAACACATACTATTTTTTCTTCAACGAAGAAATGCTTATTATAAACTAATTATACAAGTAAGTACAAATTATGTAATTAAAATTTCAAAATTGAAAGTAATTTTGTTGAAATATTTTGTGAAACTAAGGAGATCATGACTTTTGTTTGGTTTGACTATTGTAAGTGTCAAACTGCCAAGCTATAATTATAATATTTTTCTTGCGAACAAAATGTTTGAATCAGAAGATTTATCAAATTTACCTCCGGATGTGGTTCAAACAGCAAAGGAAATTGTATTAAACCTATTGCCATCAAAATCACGTAAGATTTACGAGTGCGCATATAACCGATTTTTGATGTGGTGTACTGAAAAAAATGTGCAATCTGGATTATATTCAGAAAGCGTTCTATTGGCATACTTTGCCAATTTGTCTACGAAGATGAAAAGTTCGACTCTTTGGGCGCAATATTCTATGGTTAAGGCCACATTAAATTATAAAAATGGCGTAAACATCGAAAAATATTCCAAATTGCGAGCATTTTTAAAAAAACAGAATGTTGGTTACACAACAAAAAAATCGAGGGTTCTCGATAAAGCACAAATCGACTTGTTTTTAAATTTTGCTCCCGATAAAACATATTTAATGATGAAGGTAAGCTTTAAAACTTAAAGATAATATTTATACTTATATTTTGGTATTTTTCTAGCAGGTTGTTTTAATACTGGGAGTAGCGGGTGCATGTCGTTGCGACGAACTAGTAAATTTAAAGATAGATGACATTGAAGACGTTCAATCAGCTTTGTTGGTAAAAATTCCCAACTCCAAAACAAACAAATCGCGCCTCTTTACTGTTTTGGGAGAAAATTATTTGGGGATTTGCAGAAAGTACTTTGCTCTTCGCCCAGAAAATTTCGAGGAACGACGTCTTTTTATAAAATACCAGGGTGGAGTATGTCATCGGGTAGTAGTTGGTATTCACAAAATTAGTAGCGTTGCAAAAGAGGTGGCATTGCATTTAAATTTAAAAAATGCAAGTGAATATACCGGTCATTGCTTGCGTCGAACTTCAGCTACACTCCTTGTAGATTCTGGCGGTGACCTCACTTGCCTTAAAAGGCATGGTGGTTGGAAATCTAATACTGTAGCTGAGGGATACTTAGAAGATTCCACAACAAATAAAACAAACACTGCTATAAAAATATTACGGCCCGATGAACTTAGTACCAGCTACAGTACTAGTACCAGCTACAGTACTACTCATGAAAATATAACCGCTCATGATACTGTAGAAAATGAGGATACCTTTGCTGCAGAAATATTACCCCCCGAAGATCCCAGTACCAGTCCAATTACCAATATTGTTGGCAATATGGTTACAAATGATAATAATGTTGACAAATCCGGTTTGCTTAATTTTTATCAAAGTTGTTCAAATTGTACTTTTAACATTAATATCCAGAACAAATAATTTTTTTAAATGAGTATGTAAATTGAGTTTTTTGTGTTAATGAATAAAAAAAGTTTTTCCGAAATAAAAAAAATACAAAATACTTTCATATATACATTATACATATTATTGTGTCTTCACTATAATATTTTTCTCCTATAGTATTAAAAATACCTACTTTTACACCAAGGATTAAAAGTGTAGCTTAGCAACACACACATTTTATAAAATAGTAAGAAAAAGGCCAACTTTAATACCAAAAAACAGTATTAAAACAAGAGGCTTTTAAGACGTTGGGAGAAAAATGTATTTATTTTTTAGACTGATGTTGATGTTGTTATGCTTTTTATATAAATATGTGAACCAAAAATGTATGAAAAAATAATAAAATTATTAAAACTATGTTCTAGTTATTGTTTAATATAAATTTTATTGTTTGGTGAAATTTTAAATATTTTGTGATAAGTCTTAAAAACAAGACTGGGGAGTTATTGGGGCTAATTGGGGAAATTTATTATCTTTTGTGGTTGTATCTTGGAATAAGAACAACATACAAAAAATTGTTGTCGTATGTGAGTCCATTTCGGGTCAATTAATCTCTTTTTGATAAGTTCACAACAAAACAAAATAATTTTAGGCTTCGAAATTTTAACTTTTGGGCTCTAAAAATTAAAAATTAGAAAGATTTTTGGCTGACTGTGCATTAAAATTATGTTTTCATCTAAATCATGTACTTCTCATAGAAAAATATTTCATGTGTTTTTTTGACATTCTTTATGAGTTTTAATTTCTCAGTCATCAAACCGGAATCGCGTTTCATGAGTTTTTATACCTTTAGGTTTTTTATACGAATAAAACCCATATAAGAAATTTGTCGTCGAACCGGAATTCGATGTTCCGAGACGATGTTTGAGAAAAAAAAATCCATTTACTAAAATATAAAATTATGTATTAAAATTTTATTAATTTCAATTAAATTTATATACAACCTGCAATTTAATATACTTTATTTCAAATTATTTATAATATACAACATTTCATTTAAATTGAAAATAAAATCGAAAAACCTTTATTCCCCTCTATATATTAATGATTTGACTTTTTTAGAATTTCACGGCTATTTACGTAGTGGCATTCATCCAATGCAATGTCACTGCATAAATAGTAGTTACCACACTTCCTATCTATTTTCAATTTAAATGAAAATATTTTATTTATAAATATAAATAACTTTAAATTAAATATATCGAATTGGAGCTTGTACACAATTTTAATTGAAATTAATAAAATTTTAATTCACAATTTTGCATTTTACTAAATTGATTTTTATTCTCAAACAGCGTCAGCTGCGTGTTTTTGTTTTAAATTTCATTTCGTAGATTACTAGATTAGTTTTATTTTACCAATACTACTACATAAATAACCGTGATTTGTAATAAAACTAGCCTGACGATGTTTGATTAAAATTTTATTAATTTCACAAGCTGCAATTCGATACATTTAAAGCACGTTCACACAGAATAAAATAGCGTATA
Source organism: Tipula vernalis (assembly GCA_958295665.1). Lineage (NCBI taxonomy): Eukaryota > Metazoa > Arthropoda > Insecta > Diptera > Tipulidae > Tipula > Tipula vernalis. Next base: position 201,532,823 of record OY282559.1, on the reverse strand, counting down.
TGTTATTTTTTCTGTGACGTTCGTTTGTGGTAAATTAACTGAATTGATATTGAGCTACTATTCCGATAATTGAGTTAAGTACTTTTCATACCAGGCACCTCGGCTTTCAGCTTCGTAAATAAAAATGTTTTATTTCGTTTTTTAACTATGTAAATTAGTTTTATTCGATTGATACCGTTTAATTTTATAGTAATAAATTCAATTTGTTGAAAAATAATTTATTTTTAAGTGATTGATAATTTAAAAAAAAACAAAATATATTACAATGAAGTTATCTACAAAGCCATGGCAATGCGTCCCACACTCGACTGCGAGATTTTAAAGTAGTACAAAGCGAAGTGCTTTCTCAACATAACCTACAAATCACATTTTTTGCACAAATATTTCATACGTACCAAAAAATCTAGCTCATATGTACGTTACAAATTTAGAATATCTCAGTTCTTGCTATAATTCACGTGTAAAATTGACCTAAATAAAATATTTGATAGCAACCGAATGTTCAAAGCCTCCGGTATGAAAGGGTCTCAGATTCGCATTTGTGGTAGCTAAATATTTCGAGGCGAGGCGCCTGGTATGAAAAGTACTTTAATATTCAGATAATTAAGCTACTGAAGTGAATTGGTCGTTCGTTTGCATTGTACAATTGGGATGAAATCGCGTTGATTCATTTTACGCTCAGGGCCTTCGGGGCAATGTAAAATTGTGGAAAAACAGTGTGACCAAAGAACAACGAGATTGGGAAGGATGGAAAATATTGTTAATTAAAAATTTTCCAAATGTCCGCAGTGAAATTGATTTGGTAATGGAAGCTCAAAATTACAATCGGAGTCCAAACCAAAACATAACCGATTACTACTACAAAAAACTATCATTGGTGAATAAAGCCGGTTTTCCGGATCATACACATGTTTCTTGGATAGTGCGAGGTTTGAACGGCATTGACTACATGACGTATTTGGGACCAACCTCAAAATATAGCAGTCCGCCAGAGTTATTACAACATTTAGTGTCCGCAAGCAGTTTTCTTGACAAGAAACCCGAACGGAAAAATGATAAGAATTTGCAAGTTACAAGTACAAACGGCAATAAGTCAGTCGGTATTAAGTGTTTTAAATGTAAGGCAAAAGGGCACTACGCATCAAAGTGTCCAAACGTAAAATGAGGCGCCTGTTTCATTTGTCAATCGAGCGAGCACATCGCCAGTAACTGTCCTGGAAGGCGAGAACAATCAGGAAAAAAACCAAATAATGCAGCAACCACGTCCAAATCTGGAAAAAAAACCAAATAATGCAGCAACCACGTTCAAATCACAACAAGCACGATACCAGTATGCAAGCAAAGTATTTTAAAGACGGATTGCTGGGCGGGTATCTTGTCCGATGCTATGTTGACTTGGGCAGTGGTTACATATTGTTAAGACAAACATTGGTTGATCATTTGCAAATAAGGTACGATTCACCGGACGTTAAAGAAGTTAAAGGATATGGAGGAGGATATGTGAAGGTAATGGGATGTGCCAAGTGTTCACTAGAAATAGATGACGATTGCTTAGAGAATGTTGATATTTATACCGTGCCGGATAAAGTACAATCAATTGATTTGTTGGTCGGACACCAATTCACCGAGAGAAGTAATATCCGAATTATTAGTGATAACAGTGGTCTAACGATTTCGAAAATAGACAATGATCTCGTAGCACCAACGGTAAAGGGTACTGTGTGGGCAAAGAACGCAACAGTAATACCAAAGAATTTTGTTGCACATGTTGCAGTAAACTGCCAACTGAAAAATGAGGAAGTTTGCATTGAAGGCAGTGTTAGGAAAGTGGCGAAGTAATTCCTCGCTTTTTCGTGCGAACAAACGAAAATGGCGATGCGATGTTACCAATTTTGAATTTATCAGAGGGTGAGATAGGACTGAAAGAAAACGAATTGAGCGAGGAGCAGTTAGGGCCAATTGAGAAGAACGAAGAGCCCATTCAAATGGATGAGATTCAAAAGCAATTACATAGTGAAGATGCGAACCGACTTCACGTAATGCTTAATGAGCATAGGAATTTTTCATAGGAATTCGTTAGTGATAAGCCAGTATATTATCGACCATATAGGCTTGCCCCTATTGAACGAGAAAAAGTTAAAGAAATCATCGAGGAATTAAAGGAGGCTGATATTATTGAAGACATCATTTCTCCTTTCGCCAGTCCGATTATACTAGTGCGCAAAAAGAATGGTGAGATTAGAATGTGCGTTGATTACCGGGCATTGAATCGAATATCGGAAAAGGATCATTTTCCTCCCCCACTCATAGATGATCAGCTGGATCGATTGCGTGATCATTGTTATTTCACAAATTTGGATCTGCATAGTGGGTATTATCAACGGATGGACATTACCAATTTAAGCGAATGACGTTTGGCTTTAGTAATAGTCCAGCTGTTTTTCAACGGTTGATTAATCAAATTCTGGGGAATTTCCGATACAGCATCGCAATGGCATACCTAGATGATATCATCATACTGTCTAAATCAGTGGCAGAAGGTTTTACCAATTTGGAGATAATCCTGAATTTAATTCAAAGATCCGGGTTACCACTAAACCTGAGTAAGTGCAGATTCTTCTTCAGAAAAATTGAGTACCTAGGGTTCGAGATTTCGTTCAATTCAATAGAACCAGGTACTTCAAAAGTGAAAGCAGTGGAAAGTTTCCCGGCGCCGAAAGATGTACGTGCAGTTAGAAGTTTCTATGGCCTATCAAGTTATTTTCGGCGATTTGTTAAAGATTTCGCAATGCTGGCGAGGCCGTTATCCGAACTATTGGGCAAAAATGTATAGTTTGTTTGAGGAAGTGAACAGGAAGCCGCATTCAACACGATTAAACGGGTGTTAACTGAGAAACCAGTGTTAACCATATTTAAACCTGATGCGGAAACGGAAGTGCATACGGATGCAAGTGCTTTGGGCGTGGCCGCTGTTGTATACCAGCGTCAAAAAAGTGAATTCCTAAAGCCTGTTAGTTATTTTAGTTGGATGACCTCTAAAGAAGAAAGCCGATACTCCGCTATTGAACTCGAGGCGTTAGCGATTGTAGTTGGACTCCAAAAATGTCGCGTATACCTGCTAGGAAAACAATTTGTGATCAGAACTGACTGTAACAGTCTCAAACTTCTTGCAAACAAGAGGGAAATGAATCCAAGAATCGCTAGATGGTTTCTAAGGATTGCAGAGTTTGATTATAAAATCGAATACGTGCAGGGGAAAATCAATTTAGTAGCTGATGCTCTTAGCAGGAATCCAAGCGATGACCAAGGAGAGCTAGATGCAGATGACAGATTTGTTTTAGGAATAGAAAGTGCAACCAATTGGGTTGCTGCAATGCAACGTGGTGATAAGAACATTATGAATATTCGTGACGAACTGGAAAAAGGAAATCCCGAGGTGCATGAACGATTTACGATGTATAAATGCCGAGTATACAAGATCACTAAACGACGAAGGCGATTATATGCTCCGGAAGAGTTAGTTTATGATCTAGTAAGAGATGCACACGAATCCGTTTGTCATATGGGAATTGATAAAACACTGCTGAAATTAAGGAAAATTTCTACTTTCCGAAAATGCGGAAAATTGTCACAGAATACACCAACAGGTGCTTGAAATGTTTATATTTCAAGAAGCAGACGGGGAAAAAACCAGGATTTTTGCATCCATTAGACAAGGGAGATAGACCTTTCGTGACCGTGCACCTGGATCACATCGGACCATCTCCAACTTCCACCAAAGGGAACAAATACGTGGCATCAATGATCGACGCGTTCAGTAAATATGTAGTTCTGTATGCCGTCACCGATGTTGGAGTAGAATCTACACTAGAACTTTTCCAAAATTTTATTTCACATTACGGAAAGCCCGTAAGATTGATAACTGATAGGGATGCTGCGTTTATTTCGGGCAAGTTTGGTGAGTTTTGCGTAACTCATGATATTGTACATTCGAAAATTGCTAGTGCGTGTGCACGGGCTAATGGTCAAGTGGAACGTGTAAATCAAATCATCACAACCAGCTTGGCAATATTATCCGAAGAAAAAAATCGGGACTGGGACATCAAATTGGTTGAGGTACAATTTGCCATAAACAACGCAGCGCATCCTATCACAAAAACAACGCTGTCCAGAATAATATTCAGATACGAAGGGAGACGCTTTAAGCAAAATCAACTCATAGATGAAATCATCGTTGCTAATGAAGACAATGGAATTGAACGAGAAGCACAAGACGTGGAAAGTTTGTTGGAGAAAAATAGGGAAGTTATGTCCAAGCAATTTAACAAACATCGTCGAACAGCTCCGAAGCTAAATCCCAAGGACTTGGTAATGGTAAAAAGTTAAGCACCTGCGACGGGGGAGAGTTGTAAATTGGCTTATCAGTATCGTGGCCCTTATGAGATCGTTAAATATATTGGCAATGATCGTTATTTAGTGCAGGATGTGGAAGGCGAACAACAGTTTGCTCGCATATACAAGGGTATATTGTCCATTGATCGATTGAAGCTGGTAAAAAGGGTGAAGGCAACCGATTGTTAAAAAAAAAAAAACGTTTGCCGTATTTACATTATATGCCATAGTTACATTATTTTTGTTTTGATTTGTTTGTTGTTTAATAGCTACAGTTTTAATATTATTTGACGTAAATTGTCGAGGATGACAATAGAGGATGGCCGAAATTGTGGCAATTTTAAATTATGAATTTAAGTTTAAATGAAAGCCTTGTGTATATAGGGACAGTTATGCTGTCGTATTTGTGTATATGGCCAGGGTGTTGCAAAAACTTAACACGAAGCGGCGCGACAATCAGAAAAAGGGAATACAGAGAAAAAGATTAAGGGAAACGAGGTACACGCAAGACGCAAAATTTAACAAAATAAAATCTAAAATAATTGTGACCATCGGAGTTTGATTTATTGAAGTTTGGTTGTGCGGACATAGTGGAAGACTGGGGGTCTATTATGAAATTTTCGATATCGCAAATTTTCGACGTTGTCGACCAACTCGACAAGGTAGAAAATAGCTATTATGAATTATTCGACAATATCGAAAAAAAATAAATTAATATTAATTTATTAATTAGGCGGAAAATAAACAAAAAAAAAATTAAAATATACGTTACGAACTGAATAACTGAAATTTTTTTATCTCACGATTTATTATTGAACACGCATTCGTCTGCATTCATTACCTCAAGAGCAGTCGCATATTGTTCGACTTTATCGAAAACAAAGTTTCAAAATAGGAAAATTTTCGATATGATCGCAAAAAAGCGCGTCGAATAATTTCATAATAGCTAATTTTCGACGTTGTCGAAAAAAAAGCGCGCGTCGAAAATTTCATAATAGCTCCCCTGGTTGGCGAATATTGTTGATAATTTTGGTGCAACACAATTCAGATAAATGTCAAATTGTTAAAAAGTTATTGGCTTGTGTTATAAAATAATTAAATTTTAAAGTTAATCGACCATTTTCTCGGATCAATTATTTTTGTGTGTCACATTACATATCTCATCCTGGCTTCTTCGATGCGTAAAACAAAATAATGTCAAAAAACAACAAAAACAATTATCTGAATTACCTACCCAAGCAAAATTATTGTTCAGGACTGGGATTTTGCACACAACGAGTCGCACTTTTTTAGCGACTCTTAGCTAAAAGCGAGAAAAAGCGATTTTGCACTAGGCGAATAGACACTCGCTCTCGCTTTTGTTTTCGACCTAGTGTAATACTTGGCGAGAAGTAGGAAAACGAATTTTAATTTGATGTTTTATGGTGTGTTTATGACATATGAAGATACTATAGTATTGATACCATAGTATTGAGTTGAAGTTCGTCACTAATGATTTGGTCACAATAAATAAGTTTATTTTGCGCCATTTTATTTGTCAAATAAGGAGAAGGCTTTGAGTTTCATGTCGGTTGGACATAAAAATTTGTAATATATACAAGTAGTAGAAATTGTATTTTAGAAACATGACCCGCGAATGCATTTAGGCTGCACCGAATTAATTCCGCGTTGGAACTATTTCGTTGATATAATCGAAGACCAGATCCAGATCATTTGCTTCAATAATGCATGATATTTTTATTACTTCATTTTTTGTCAAAAATACAAATATTTAGGCGACTAGCGAAAGGAAAATAATTTTAGGGTTAAATTCATTATTGAACAATTTATTAATTGTTAAAGAAAAAGAAAAATAATGAAATTTATTTTCTATTGCAAAAAAAAACGATTTTTTTCATAGGGCTGTCAAAAATTAGCAAATATGGGCAAGATTATTGCTTATAATTTAGAATTTTGGTTTCTTTTAGTTGATAATTCTGTGACACCTTTTGCTCAAAGTAAGACATTTTTCAACTCGAGCATGGAACTAGTAGGCGTGGCTTGTGACATTTTAAATAATTTGGTTGGTCGTGTCAATCTTCCTATCTTCTTAATTTCCTATCTTCTTATGTCATAAACGCACCATTAGCATGATTTTACACATCAAAAAGTAATTTAAAAAAATTTAAAGTTGCTGTCACATATCTTATGAATATTATGTATTAGTAAAATTATTGTTTTAATTATAAAATGTTGTCACTTGAGCTATAATACAAATCATAAAAGGAAAAACTAATGATTTAATATAATCAATTTGTGTGCATATTAGGAAAATTTCCCTATCGGTTATTACAGTAAGTACAGAAAATAACACCGCCGAATATCACAGAAGGGAACAAAACGAAACGATCATATAATTGATAATTTAACAAACACCATAGCATCTCCAGTGTTAGCGACAAAAGATATTACACTTGAAATAGGACATCGGATAACCCGAAATTAAATGTTGAACCTACTTTTATTTTTGATTGCATAAAATTAATTATTTATGTATTTTAAATAGCATGGTATTTTACAAATTCGTTTATATCAACGACACAAATCTAAACAAACTCCTCAATAAAATGTATTTTTGATAACTAAATTTAAATTGCTCAATTTTATTGCCTTTTATTTTGTCTATTTGTGCAAAATCGAAAAAAACTGTCGGACAAAATTGAAAGGCGAGAAATTAAACGAAAATTCGCTGCTCCCCTTTTGTGTAAAATCTCAGTCCAAGAGTGGGATTTTGCACAAAAGGCGAGAAGCGAGTTTTCGTTTAATTTCTCGCCTTTCAATTTTGTCCGAAATTTTTTTCGATTTTGCACAAATAGACAAAAAAAAATGCGAGAAAATTGAGCATCTTTAATTTAGCCGTGTGAGCCAAAACCAACATTAATGTAAAATCATTTTATTTTCATACATTTTGTTTTTGTTAATTTTTTTTGTTTTGATTTTAGTCTCTCTCGCAGTTTTATAGGCAAACATTTTAGAAAACTGTGAAACGGCGTTGAATGAAAATATGCAAAATATTCATCAATACCAAATTTTTTTTTTTGCCCAATATTATAATTCAATACAATAGTTTATTGTCAATGGAATGAAAATTCATTTTTGGCCTTATTTAAAAAGTTATTAAATGCGAAACGAAAAAGTATCAAAAAAAAAATTTTTGTTCCATAGAACTTTTTACGTTTTGTATGTAAATATTTTTGTTTGTTATCCTATAACACATACATAGGTAGCAATATACTAAAACGGTCTTTAATACACTGGCAAAGATTCTACGAAAAAATCTGTTCAAATACCGATATATAAATACCAATACATAAATAAATATAGCGTACATTTTTTGATAGGATTTGTGTAAGGAGCGTACGAGAGGGCTTGTATAAACACTTTTGTTAGTTTTGGTTGATGAGTAAAGAATAATTTTTTTGTTCTTCTTTATTCGATTACCAAAAGAATAATCATCACAATAGTCGTGTTTTTCAAGAGAACTGCAGTAGAACTGGATAAATTTTAAACTCCTTTTATTCTATGTAAACCGAACAAAATAAATGCATAAAGCCCTAATGTGTAATTGTATAGTGTACTAGTAATAAATTATTACAATTATAGCTTATTTTTTAGTTACACGATAAACCTCAGAATATTTTACACTCGAAAAATGCATGGATTTATCAAGTGTAACTAAAAAATAAGCTATAATTGTAATTATTTATTGCTAGTTGTTACAGTAATGTATATTTAAGTTCACTATACATTAGCGCTTTAAGCATTTATTGTTTTCGGTATATAGAATAAGAGAAGTTTAAAGGTTATCGAGTTCTAGTACAGTTCTCATGGAAAGCACGAACGACTAATATATTTTTTTTCTACTCACTGTTCAGATCGACAAAGAAGAGAAAAAAGCGATAAAAACAAACTAAAGAGTAGTTTTGAACGCTGAATAATTACATTTCAAAATGGAATTTTTAATTTTTTGACATGATTATTTTTTATATACATAAATATATTTTTTATAATAAAAAGAAATAAATTGTTGACTCTCATTTTTCTTAAAAACATAATTTTATTTTATTTATTCATTTTGTTTGTCTCTAATTTAAATAACGATAATAGTTTATTTTAATAAATAATTTTTTATTTTTTTTATTTGAAATGGAGGTATGAAATGATGAGGTACATTTTTATATATAAATTGGCTACTTTTATTTAGTAGTGTTCTTTTAAATGTTATTAAATATTTTTAGTTCTCCGGTTTAGACAGGTACCTTAAGGCATGAGCATTTTCGTTAGTTTAATTAGATTTTGAGACTGCTTGCCTGCTATACAAATGGATTTTATTTTCTGATAACTTTTTTACTTTATAGTTTTATTTTTATTTACAATGACATCAAAAACAAGCTTATTTAGTTTTATTTAAATTTATTTATATATAAATATTGTTTTTATTTGTTTTAATTAATTTTACAATTAATTACTTTTGAACATTTTGTTATTTCTTTTTGTATATATTTTTGTTTGTATCGTTATATTTTTCAGATCAAATAATTCAAATACATAGATTAAAAACAAAAAACAATCTGAAAGTAAATATATAAGAATTAGAAAGAGAGAGAATGTTGAATTTTCTAATGTTTATTAAATAAATAAATAACCAATTGAAATATTAAATATATAAAACGGACGGTTAATTTCAGTTCCGAGTTTTATTCTAAGAGTACAAATTTGCAATGGCTACTTTGTAAGAATATTCCTCCTACTTTAAGAAGCATGATTGTAAAAGAAAATTATTTAAATACGTAACTATGTACATACATCATTTCCAATCATCTAACCTAAGCAACATTTATTCAAAATACGACAAACAAATAAAATTAAAGTTTTTAACATAAAATATAATTCATCAGCCTTTTAACAATCGGTTTTATGTTGCACAATTTCCCGTACGTGAACAAAAAAGCCCAATCTCTCTCTTTATATTTTTTGTGTTTAATTTTAAATTTTTGAAAATTTTTAAATTTAACTCAAGGCACCTCGTTCCAAAGACTTTCGTACTTCTTTTTATGTTAAATTATTTTATCATTATTATTTGTAATAAATATAAATTGTAAACATATTTTCTATATTGCAATGGAATATTTAAATGTGAAATTAGGAAATAATTAAAAAGACGTCATTTTCTCGACTAGATATAAATATTTTATTTTACTTGTAAGAGTTTAAACAAAAACGCGAAAGCCTGGAATACATATTTTATAAATCTATTTTCTATTGCCATTTTTGTTATGTACTTATTATTTAACCATTTCGTGCACTATAAAGTTAATTAAATATTTATTTGATGGCAGTTTTTATTTGCAATGTCTTTTAAAAAATAATAATTTAGCTGCCATCTTTATTAAGTACTTAATTAAAAACAAACCGGAAGCTACTACTTTTTAAAAACATTTTTTATTTCTTTAATTTTTTCTTGATTGATGGCAGATTTCAAACATGGCCGATGATTTTTGATGTGTTTTTAATTACTACCAAGTACTACTAGTATGACTAATTTTTTACTCTTATAAGTAATAATAAAATTAATATTATTTGATTTAAAATAATAATTAATAATAATTATAATATACAATATTATGTAAATTAAAATAAACTCATATATTATTATGTAGTATTAATGAATTTTTTTAGATTATGTAACTGTATTTGAATTAATATGATTAATATAGGTAGTGTTTCATTTTTATTGAATGATTTTTAATTTTTTTCTTCTTTTTAATAATTTCCTTAAAATAATCAAGTCACAGCCAAACGATAAGGAGCCCTTTTAATTTGTTTTATTTTTTTATAAAATTAGCATTTTCTATATTTCATGATTTAATTAATAAAGTTTTATATAATTTTAATTTAAAAAGTAAGTTGAAAACATATTTTATAAATAAGATGATCGAAAAAATTAATTTTGGATGGAATCATCTTTAGTTTTTGTAGAAAATAAAAAAATTAAAGGGATAAAAGATACAGCATTTCTCCTTGTTAAACTTATTGTAGAACATAAGAAATTAAAATTTAACTAAATAATTAATTAAACATTAATATGTATTACAAAACCTTTTGCTTTCTTTATTTTAAAAATGAAATATTTTCGAGTCTTTTATTTTTTTGTAATTTAAATATATTTTCATTTGAAAATTAAACTATTTTTAATTTGTTTCTTCTTAATTAGTTTAGTCCCCTCCTCCACCAGGACCGTTACCGCTAATGCTGCCACTATTTCGTACTACAACAATTTCTTGCATCAATGCCGATGTTGACGTCGCTGCCGCACTTCCATGAAGATGTGATTGTGATTGAAATGGAGCAACTAACGGTGGAACATCATTTACATCCCAGATTTCTTCCAAAAATCTCGGTAATTTTCGATTTTTTAATTTTAATGAAAAACACATTTCTGAATTTTGATTTCCTAATGTTCGTAATTCAGTTAATATGGATAACAATTTAGCAAATAGCACAGATGATTTAGGATCACCTCCATGACGATTTAGTATATAAATTTTCAATGTATCAATATAATAACTTTGTATAGCCTCGACTAAATCGGCTTGTTCTAAACCAGGACGATCTGAGAATATAACAATAGCAGTTAGTAATGCATATTCAACATTATCAACTGCCATGCGATACATTTGACGGCAAAAGTGCAATAAGTCTTCAATTGTTTCTGCCATACCCGCCATTATGTAAGAATCACGTGTATAAGTTCGATTATTTGCAAATAATATTGAATCTGAGTCTGCATCGTAACGACGGGCCATTCGTAACATCATAACTTCACTAGAACATGCCTTTTAGACACAAAAAGGGGATAAGTAGAAATTGATATTGAAAACATAACTAAACTAAAAATTGTTTAATTTACCTTGAGTAGCGTAATTTGATCTTCTTGAGGTATTTTTGTAAATGCTGGTAATCCTTTAGCAAATTCAACAATTAATTGAACAGTTAAAATTGTGATTTCCGTTATGTGACGAAAATGTATATCATGTTGATCTTCCTCTTCATTTGGTGAACCAATCATTATACGCTTAAGATCCTCTTCTGATGGTTGCTCATAACCATCTTGATACCAAATTAATTTAAATATTACAGCCATCTGATTTGCTGTTAGTTGTGGTATATTCCTTTGCCGATTTTCATCCAGTAACTTTTGAGGCAGTAATTGCTGTTGAGGAGTAAAATAGTGTTCAAATTAAAACAACAACAAAAATATAATTTTACAAGCTTACATTCACCGTACATTCCTGTGGCGGCGGTTCACATTTCATTAGTTTTGGTAAAACTTCGGTTTTTAAAGGATCACTTGTACTGACGGGTATTGCTGTTTGTACAATTGTCTGTTTATCACGTTCCTTTTGTGCCTTCTTTTCTTTCCTTTTAATTGCACATTGATTTTCTGGTACCACACATTCCGGTCGCATTCCAACAGCTAAACATTTTTTTAATCTACATTCTTGACATTTTCGTCGCATATACATGTCCATCTCGCATTCATGACCAAACTTACAACAATAAACAGCATTCTTAGTAACGCTCCTTCTAAAAAAACCTTTACAGCCTTCACACGTAAGAGCATTGTAATGATATCCAGAAGCACGATCACCACACACTAGGCATAATTCTTCTTGTTGACGAGGCGTTGGACCTTTCTTGGGTCTTTTTGATTCAGTGCCGTCTACAGAATATCCATTTATACTACTTGATGGTGATAAATCATCACGACCTGAAAAAAAAAATACAGTCACATAAAAGAAAACATGGCTCAGTTTATTTAATATTTAAAACGATTAATTTGTTATTTTACTTATGTTTATTTATTAAACCCCGTGTTTTCGACAGTACAATCCGTTAATATTCAGGGGGAATTACAAACAAAAAAATTGTTCATAACGTTTTTTTAAAATTGTTTAATGTTTGTTCTATAATATAATGTGTGTTGCTAATATTTAATTGTTGATTTTTAATGCCTAAAATATCTAAGAAAAATCGATTTAATATTATATTGTAACAATAATTTAATACAAATTTGGAAATTTCTAGTAAATTTAGTAAATTTTGAGATTTTTTGATGTGGAATAGTGATGGATCTTTTTTGTTAAAAATCATATGAGAAAATAAACAAAACAGAACAAAAAAGATCGATTTAGCACATCACTAATGTGGAAACACCTTTAGCGGCAGGAGTAAGTAAAAAATTGTATAGAAATTATGTTACGGAATCATCTTTGCCGAACAAATAATATTGCTTGTACATATGTGTAAATATCGACCAGAGAAAAAAATAAATAAAACCCAAAATCAAGCAAAACCAACAAAAATGTCTAAACAAGCCATACAGCACAAACACTTAAGATATAAAAAAGTACGCTATATTTATACTTATATAACACAATCCGAGCAAATCTGTTTTTGTTGTTGTTTAAATATTATATCACAAAAACCAATAATGCAGAGTACATTTTCTTGATAGGATCTGTGTAAAGAGCGAACGAGACGGCTTGCATAAACATTTTTGTTGGTTTTGAATCAACACAAAATCTACGCATATACATATGTGCAAAATCTAACATATCATCCGGCATTTCAAAATCATCGCGAGTTCAATACGAAAAAAATTTAAAAAAACCGCTTACTTTATTCTATTTTGTTGTGAAAATAACTGCTATATATGGCCGAAGCAGCAAGTATTTTGATACTAGCTAAAGGAGCACAAATTATGCATGTTTAGTGTAAGTGGCTAAAAAAATGAAATGGAAATAGCGAACTGTGAAAATGTCACATGTAAATTGATAAATGAAATAATAATTTTTTTTACACAGTAAAATAATAATTTTAAAATTGTTTAATCGGTATGCTTTGTTATTAGTATGCTCAAATGCTCATGCTATTGCTGAGTTTGGTTATGGGGGGTTCCGCACTACCGTCTTTCCAATGGCTATGATTTTCCGGTCAACATTGCGCCCTAATAGAATCGCTTTATTTAGTTTCTTTCAAACTGATCAGGTGACAACGGTTGATAAACTGACACGGTTTGCCATTCACTACAGTCAAAATATGGAATCTTGAACAAGATTACCGTGTATGAGTAATAGTATATTTTAAAGAGTACAGGCAGGTTTAGGTGTTTAACTTAACAGAACTGGCTTGTAATGATTCAATAGATATTTATACATAAACGTTTTCACATAAATCTTTTGCGAGTTGATTGTGAACTCGCTCGTTGTTTTTTTATATGTACACATTATAAAATAAGATTTTTAGTAAGATTCTCCTCTTATTCAACAATTGTTACATCCTCGGTAGGACGTTATAGTGTCCAGTTATTCGTAAATGGTTTAAGATTGCGCTATATCATTGTTTAGATGTTTTTCTGAAATCAAAAATATTTAGGTACAAACTCTCTTTTAAGTAGGTATTGTTTGATTTGTTCAACATATTATGTGTATTTCCTTAACATAGTTACAACAACAATTGCATTGGATAAAGTCAAATAAAATTTGCTTTATTTAAATCATATTTATTTTATTTATTTATTTATTTATAGCATTTTATAATGGTATAATATTAAAAGGAAAAGCACACATGGAAACAAAGCAGTCGAAACAAAAAAAAATAATGAAGTTGCTTCCATTAGGCATAAAAACCTCTTAAATTTTTTCAAACAATTTCCACCTCATGCTTACATATTCTATTTTGAGCAGTAGCTCATTTACTATAAAATGTACAGCACCAGGTGAAATAATATTAAAAATTAACAAAAATAACATAGTTAATAAAAATAAATTAAAAAACTACGTATTGCCCATCAAGTAGGTATGAAAGAAAAGGGGAACAAATAAAATAATAGATTAGTAAATATTATATATTTAATAATTTTACAAATCATAGCGCAATTTGAAATCGTTTTGCAGTAGATATATCTGTGGTTTTTTTTAAAAACTAGTTAACTGCATTTTTGTCGATTTTGAGTTATGAATGAAAAGAACTAGACAATTGACTAAAGTTTCAAAAATAAATTTCAGTTTTCCAATATTTCTCTCCATTTCTCCGGAAAATCTAAATAAAAATGAGTAATTACTACTAAAACCTACTGCGAGTTTTTTTTCCAAATGTGTTTTCTGAAAAATTTACGTTTTGCAGTTAACTAGTTTCTCAAAAAAACCACAGATATTGCACCAAGATTTCGGAAAAGCGTCTCCTCTCTTCTGCCTTAATTTAAACAAACAATCATAGCGGAAATCGTCGGTGACCATATAGTAACATTAAATAATATTGTTTATGGGTGTTGGGTGCGTCTCAATAGGGTAGGGGTTGACCGTCTATAGCCATATATCTCGTGGTCTATATTCCAACGCTGCAACTATGTAGAAACCACCAAATGTGTCTAGTATACCTCCACGTGGTAACACCCGGGCAACGATGTGAAGCATCGGCGAAATACTAGAGGCGAGTGCAATACACTATAAATGAGCAATGAGCAGAACAAATAAGGAAACTAATACCCCAGGTGGTACACCTGTTGCTCAGGTAAATCCACCCTCTTCGGAGGTCGGTCTCATGGATTCTGGGGGAGACCAGCCATTGCTATACTACAATTATTTTAACCAATCCCAAGACATGTTGGTGAATAAACAAGCTCAATTGAATTAAACAGAAAAGGATAATTCACATCCCTTACAGAGGAGTAACAAAGTGTCGTATTATGCGATAAGAGGCGGTTGTCCCTCCATTGGGGCCAGCAGCCACAACACTCGTTCTACAAACGCAGAAAAGCTTCACAATGAATTGTGTAAAGCTAATAATGCATTAATTGAAGCCAACAATATAAACAAGCAACTGAATGTTACAATTGCATGGATGCAGGAGCGTATGAAGACGTTTGAAAACGAAGTTAAAGCTCTTAAGCCAAAGGAGGACATCGGTTCTACTGCTAACCAGAATAAAACTCCAGAGGAGAATCATACGGATGAAGAAGAACTAGCTCGAGAAACTGAGTGGATTAGAGTTAAAGGTGGGAGAAAAAAAGGAGACGGAATAACACGCCCTACCCACCTCATTTAAAGGATGATGTTCCAAATATTATCCAGAAACAACCAAAAAAAATACCTCCACCATACGAATAGTAATAGATGAAGTCAAAGACTACGAAGTACTCTATGAGAAAGTAAAAACAATAACTACTACTGATAAGTTTAATGCAAAGGTGATGAATGGAAACACCATCAAAATAAACTTATAAGATGCTGAAACATACAGAAAAATGACAAAAATGTTAAATGAAGAAAAACGTGCTTGGCACACGTTTGAAGACAAACAAACCAGACCAATTAGGGTCATGGCTAAAAACCTACACTCTACGTGTAAACCAGAAAAAATAATTGATGACCTGAAAGCAAAAGGATTTAAGGCAACTGAAGCATCGATTAAGCTAAAATGGAGAGGCAAAGTACCTCTCAATATATTTATACTGATACTGATAAAGATATCGAAAAAATTTATCAAATTAAGTACATCTTGGGTAATAGGGTTCATGGGTAAAAAGGATAAAAAGGGATAGAAATGTAAATTATATATACGTCCTGGTCTAAATAGATTGGATTGGAATTTGGTATTGAAATTTGGAATGTAAATATGGTCCATACAAGATCCACATCTGTCTATTCTTATCTGTGCTTATACCACAATGTAAACAAAGTCAAGAATATGGACATACACAAAAATATTGCAACAGGGAACCCAGGTGTGTCAAATGTTTAGGTAAACATCATACCAAAGATGTGTAAAAGCCCAAAAAGTTCAATCTAACTGGCTAACTACAGAGGATGCAGCGTTGCTATTGAACTGCAAAACATCAAAAATAAGAACGTGATTGCTAAAAAGCCAAGTTTATTCTGGAAGCAAGTGGTTAAGATGAACCGACCCAAAGTAAATCGTAGAGTGGCGGGAATTACTCAAGGACAATTTGGTAAAATGACTTATGCTCAAGTAATGATGAGCAACGGAAATCCAGGAAAAACTGCTCAAAATGACGATATAAGTCAAACACTTAAATTAATTTTAAGCAGACTAAATACATTTGTTGCTATTGAACTGCAAAACATCAAAAATAAGAACGTGATTGCTAAAAAGCCAAGTTTATTCAGGAAGCAAGTGGTTAAGATGAACCGACCCAAAGTAAATCGTAGAGTGTCGGAAATTACTCAAGGACAATTTGGTAAAATGACTTATGCTCAAGTAATGATGAGCAACGGAAATCCAGGAAAAACTGCTCAAAATGACGATATAAGTCAAACACTTAAATTAATTTTAAGCAGACTAAATACATTTGATGGGCGATTACAGAAACTAGAGTACAGCACTAAGGGAGCCATCCCTAAACAGAAAAATGGCCAATGATCTTAGAATCTTATGTTGGAATGCCAATGGACTGATGCAACATCAACAAGAACTGCAAGTGGTCCCAGGACCACAAGACAGACACAGAAAAATCGATGTATGTTTCATCATGGAAACACACTTCACTAGACAATCAATCATTAAATTTAAAAATTATCAAATATATCACACTATTCACCCTGGAAACACTGCTAAAGGAGGTAGTGCTGTAATAATTAGAAATAGTATTCATCACTATGAGGAGTTAAAATATGAAACGGAAGAAATACAAGCAACTGCTGTTATTGTCAAATCCAAAAGTAGTTCTATTTGTATTGCTAGTATCTACTGCCCACCGAAGCACTCAATGAAAGAAAAAGATTATCTCGAGTTCCTCAGTAAATTAGGAAAACAATTTGTACTTGGAGGAGACTTTAATGCAAAAAATGTCCACTGGGGATCCAGATTAACAACGACTAATGGTAAAGAACTCCTAAAAGCTATCAGAAAATGCAGTTGTGAAGCCCTCTCAACTGGAAAACCAACCTACTGGCCAACTGATCCAAACAAAGTACCAGATCTGATGGTTTCCTCATAATAAAGAACATATCTGTAAATTATGTACAAGTAGATGAAAGTCATGACTTAAACTCTGATCATTCACCAATACTTTTAACGTTAAGTGAAAAAATTATTCAGAAAGAAAGAAACCCATTCCTAGTAAATAATCACACTAATTGGGCATGCTTTAGACTATCGCTAGAAGAAAAAAATTAACTTAATGGTTCTATTAAAGACTGAAAAACAATTAGACAAAGAAGTTCACAAATTTGTAAACAATATACAGCAATCAGCTTGGGAAAATACTCCTGAAATTAAAACGAAAATCAAGGGAAACAACTACTATATGGAAATTAGGGAACTCCTCACAGAAAAAAGAAGAGTGAGAAGAGTATGGCAACAAACAAGGGCCCCCCAAGATAAAACTCATTTGAACAATCTCACGCAACAATTAAGAAGAGAGATCAAAGAATTGAAAGATGAATCAATCAGCAACTATTTAAGAAAATTAATTAATGATAACAGTACAGATTATTCTCTTTGGAAAGCAACCAAAAGAATCAAAAGACCAATAATGCAGATTCCCCCAATAAAAATAGCAGGTGAGAAATGGGCTAGAAATAATGAAGACAAAGCTCGAGAAATTGCTGAACACCTCGAAAAAATATTCCAGCCACATGAAGACCAAACGTTGGAAGCCGGGATAATAACTGAACAAGCTGTGCAAGAAAGTAAAGAAATCCTACCCACAACACAAAAAGAAGTCATGCGTGAGATAAAAGATAATATGAATACGAAAAAAGCTCCTGGGTACGATCTTATTACTGCAGAAATCATAAAAGAACTGCCAAGGAAAGCTCTGGTGAAACTCAACAATCTTATAAATGCAGCATTTAGAATCCAATGTGTACCAACCTTATGGAAAATTGCAGAAGTAATTATGATCCCCAAACCTGGTAGACCACCACACATAACATCGTCTTATAGGCCAATTTCGCTACGCTCCAAACTGTTTGAGAAGCTTCTGGTAAAAAGATTAAATCCGATAATCGAGAGTAAAAACTTGTTCCCAAATCATCAGTTTGGTTTTCGCAAGCAACACTCAACAATTAGCATTAGAGGAGAAAAAAGTCTGTTCAACAGTATTTCTAGACGTTGCACAAGCGTTTGATAGAGTTAGGCATGAAGGACTTAACCACAAGTTAAGGAATATTCTCCCAATGCAATTAGCTAAGATACTGGAATCATACTTGAAAGATAGGTTCTTCAGGATTAAGTTAGATGATATATTTTCTGAATTGAAAGAAATCAATGCAGGAGTTCCACAGGGCAGTGTATTAGGGCCGGTTATATACCTACTATACACTTATGATCTTCCTACATTAGAAAACAACACAGTGGCAACTTTTGTAGATGATACGGCGATCTTAGCTGTTGGAAAAAGCAACGAAGAATCAACACAGAAGTTACAATCAGCTATAACTCAAATATATAAATGGACAAAAAGATGGAGAATAAAACTAAATGAAGCTAAATCAGTTCACATCAACTTTACAAACAGACGATTCGAACATATTCCGATTACTATAAATCGGGAAATAATACCGCATGCGAACACAGCTAAGTATCTCGGCATGACCCTGGATGCTAAACTACGATGGAAAGCACACGTCAAGAAGAACAGTGAAGAATTAAGACTTAAATACAGAAAAATGTATTGGCTGATGGGAAGGAACTCTTCTTTATCAACATATAACAAGCTTCTACTTTATAAGCAAATAATGAAACCGATTTGGACTTATAGTATTCAGCTTTGGGGTTGTACCAAACAGAGCAACGTAAATATCAACCAAAGATTTCAGAATATGGTATTAAGGAACATTGTTGATGCACCTTGGTATGTCGGGATCAATGACCTTCATAGGGAAAAAGTACGGAGACATGAAGAAAGGCTCCGCCAACATGTGAACATTGAGGCAACTCAGCTCCTAAGCATCACGAATTTAGTACGCAGACTTAAAAGAACCAAACCTTTTGAGCTGGTGTGATTGTCAGTTTAAACAGCATTGTGCTGATCTAAAATCCACTACAAAAATGTGGTTTACTTCAATTTACCAAACACTATGGAACGTCAATGGGAAGAAGCCATAGATTAATTTAAGTTAGTAAATTAAGTCAGAAACAAATTGCTCATTAGTCCAGGAGACTAGATTGTAATTACATAAAATAAATAAATACAATTTATTTTAAATAAAAAAAAAATATATTGTTTAGTACCTATTTGTACATTTTGTTCCTGCATTTTATGTAAAGTTTCTTTGTAATACCGTAAGTACGGTTCATATCTGAACATATATCATTCATATATGAATTACCGCGTGTTTACTGGGCGAATTAATAGATTTGCAAAGATTGGATAGCGAGGATTTATTTGACTTAATAGAAAATATTCCTGACGACAACGACGATGAGATAGAACGTAGCAGTAATGAAGATGAATCCATTGTTGCTTTAGAAGAAATTTGACAGTTATTTAGAATGAAATTGTATCACAGAATTAACAATTGTTATACCCAACTCCGAGGAAAACTTAATTCAGGAACCTTCAACATAAGTATACTTCAGTTTGAAATGTGGAACCGTCAACCTCAAACAAAAAATTTGCTTTAGCTTCTAAGCCAAAACAGCTACAATGGAAACAATACGGTCTATAATACTTGCTTTGTACTTTTTCGGGAAATGCAGAATTGGCAGAAACTCCGCAGCTTTTCAATATTTTTGATTACAATTCGCTTCACAAGATAATTAAAGAAAGTGTAAAATATAGTTTTTCAAAAACACTGGTAAAAACAGATGTCAGAAAAACGAACTTCTAAGATATTTTGATGTTTGCGTTATGTCTTCGATTTCTGGCCTTTCCAACAGGAGAATGTATTGGAACCAGATTATTGCGATGTACATTATTCAAAGTTTCATTAGCTAAAAAGTTTTTGAAAAAATACTGTCAAATTTACACTTTAACGATAATTTCATAAACACGAATGACAAACTAAACAAGTTAAGCCTGTGGTAGACGCACTTTCGGTAGGTTTCTGGAGATTCCTATAGAAGAGATCCAATCGATCGACGAGCAAATATGCGCCACCCAAGCTAGCCATCGCCTAAAACAATATTTGCCTCTGAAGCCGCACAAATGGGGCTTCCGGCTTTTCCTACAAGTTCCAAATTCATTCTAAAATCTGGAAATGAAAATGATCCAGCAAAACTTCTTTGAAATGCACCTGATTTGGGCGCAAATAGCAACGTGGTGGTGCGGATTACCAGAGACATCCCACGAAATTCAAATTACAAACTTTATTTTCATAATTATTATAAGTCGCTACCAGTAATAGGATATTTAGCAAAACATGGTATTCTTTCTTGGAACGGTAATACGTAATAATACTCTCGTGTAAAGTACCAACAGAAGCTGTTATAAAAAAATTAAAAAGAGGAACGTTCGATGAATATGTTTTTGATTTTGAGGGAACAAATATATGTAATGCCTATTGGAAAGACAATAAACGACGATCAACAATCGATGAAACTGGTGGATTTCAGAATAGAATTAGCTCGGTCACTACTGACCATAGGTACAAGTACAAAAACGAGGAAGGTCATCTTAGGTACAACGGGAATTTGAAGAAAAAGCTATTACCTACTAAAGATGTTCGGTTAGATGGCATAAACCATTTTCCATTTTTGGACGAAACCCGTTCGCGTTGCAAAAATCCAAGTTGCAAACCTTAAACATATTTGGCACGTCGCTCTGTTTCGATAAAGACAAAAATTGTTTTAAAATATTCCACACGAATTAATTTTTTCGTCGGCTTTTTGCGCACTGATTCATATATGGGATCAGTACGTAATCCCTCATTTCTTAATCTCAGCTACAAAATCTCCTATTTTCTTTAAAATCTTCGAATTACAAAATCTACTAATTACAAAATCTTCCAATTACAACATCACCAAATTATAAAATCTCCTAATTACAAAATCTCCTAAAACCACCTTTTGAATAATTGTGTTGTTTGGGATAGCAGCGACATTTGTGAACACGCACATATCCACACACGCACACACTCACACACACACATTCATACATACGTACATACACACACATTCATACACACCTGTGGGAGTTGCAAGTCTCCTATCGGGCACGTCCCCAGGTGGCGGATAGGGGGATGCCCTCACCGGTTTACAGGCGGGTAAATGGGAAATAATATACTCGTGGACCAAAACTTGCAGAAGCGTCTGTTCAACAGGAGGTACGGCTTCGTACGTGGGAGTGGAATCCAGAAGCGTCTGTCCATAGTGGGCGGCTTTCTGGTCAGCGTCTGTTCTCCGGGAGGAGCGGCTGCGTAAAAGGTCCTGGCAGTAGGCTAAAAATGCTAAGGGCGGATCCCTGAATAAAAATGCAAGATGCCAGATCAGGAGAAGAAAAAATTGACTACGGTGCAGGGAGTAGGAAACCCAGTACCGGCGGCTTTTGGGAGTGGGCAAGCGAGCTCCCAGCCGTCGTCATCCAGTAACCGCAATGTTCCAGTATTGGAGAACTTGGCTGTTGGTGCAGTAAATACTACAAATACGCGTACGACAGAGGCGGAAGCCTTTTTTAGGAGCAACCGAGTGACGAGGTCACCAGTAAAGGAAAGTCAGCCTAGTATGGCAGCACTTCCGCTACTCGATCTCGAACCAAGGCATAAGGCAGCGAGCGAGAGCGATGGTAATGTAATCGACCAGAGACTACAGAAACTAAAGTCGCATATCGAGAGCTTGCAATTTTATGTGAAGGATAGGCACAACGTCCATCAGGAGATAAAAAGGATGCTGCGCCTGATCAGGACATCTTTTAGCAATCTTGAGATGGAGATCAGATGCGTGAGTACAGGAGCGGAGGACACCGACAAACAATCTAAAGAAGCGGTTAAAGCACCTCACAATTGGATCCTAAAACCACAAGCAGGAGGAATATTAGTGGAAAATACCCTTCCGGAAATAATGACGACTCCATCGGGTCAAACTGGCACCGGTGGGGATCAGTGAAGAGAAGAAGGGAAAAGGAAAAGGAGAGTCGCTCGTCCGAACGAACCCCCGATCAAAAAAAGAAAAGAGATGATACCAGGGTGGTAAACCCGGTGAAAAGGAAGGAGACCGATGTAAGCACGGGCGAAAATTTAGGAAAGGAAGGGCAGGATGAAAATCCGGAAGAATCGACGAAAGTAACCACCAAATCAGCCAGAAAGAAGAAAAGTAGAGGCGCAAGACCGCGCAAGAAACCGAAACCGGACGCTATAATCGTCGGAAAACTAGGAGATGTCTCATACGCCGATATTCTCCGCAAAGTGAAGTGCGACCCGAACCTGAAAGAGCTAGATGAGAATGTTGGTCGCATTAGAAGAACCCGGGGTGGCGAAATGCTGCTCGAATTCAATAGAGACTCCAATAAGATGAGCTCTGACTATCGGGAGCTGGTGAAGACTACGTTAGGAGAACAGGCCAATGTTAGAGCCCTGTCGCAGGAAATCACCCTAGAATGCAGGGATTTGGATGAAATTACAACGAAAGAGGACATCCAGCAGGCACTTCAAGTTTTCGGGCTGGAAAACTTGCACGAATCTGCTATCAGGAATTTGAGGAAAGGATATGGGGGCACCCAGATAGCAATAATTAGCTGTGGAAGCAGCATACAAACTACTAAAAGCCGGGAAAATAAAGATTGGCTGGGTAGTTTGTAAAGTTAGGGAGCTGATCCAACTAAAAACATGCTATAGGTGTCTAGAGTTTGGTCATATTGCAAAAGACTGCAACAACTGCGATAGATCTAAACTCTGTAGAAGATGTGGCGAAATCGGGCACATGACGAGGACATGCCAGAAGGAACCAAAGTGCATGCTCTGCACTGGTGAACAAGGTCATATCGCAGGGAGCAGTAGGTGTCCATTATACAGGAGGGAAATCTCAGCCCGCAGATGAAAGTAATACAGATAAATCTTAACCACTGTGAGGCAGCTCAAGATCTCTTGGGCAAGATGTAAGAGGGGTAACAATGTATGGATAACAGACCGGACCGGAAAGGCGGCAATATGGGTTTGCGGAGAATATCCCTTCCAGTGGCCCTATTCTGGCTATTCCCTGAGAATTGGGAATTGGGAAAAATATTGCTATATTTTCAAACTTCAACAATTCCCAATTTTTTATTCCCCAATTCCCAAAAGTGTATTCTGGCGTAATTGGAAATCATCCAATGGGAAAAAACACTGTTTCATTCGCCATTATTTAAAAATTCTATTTTCTACTAGTGATGGGCTAAATCGATCTTTTTTGTTAGAAATCATATGAGAAAATAAACAAAACAGAACAAAAAAGATCGATTTAGCACATCACTATTTTCTACATATAAAATAAAAACTTTACCGGTACTACGTTGTAAATAAAATAATGTAAATACACCAAACAATCAGTTTCTTCTAATTCCAAAAAAAAAAATTGGGAAAAATAAATGTCAAAACTTACATAAAATGGAATTATTTTTTCCCTACATTAAAAATTCCCAATCGCCAGAATACACTTTTGGAAAAAATAATTCCAAACTGCTAGAATACTGTCAAAATAGTTCAATTCCCAATTCCCAGGGAATAGCCAGAATAGGGCCACAGGAAGCTAAGGTGCGGCAAGAGGATGGATATGCACTGGCAAAGATCAATAATATATATTTCTTTAGTTGCTATGCCCCTCCAAGTCTACATCTATCAGAGTACGAAGCGATGCTCACTAAAATTGTGGCGGAGGCAAGAGGGCACCATCCAATTGTTATTGCTGGGGACTTCAATGCATGGGCCGAGGAGTGGGGTAGCAAATATACCAATATTAGAGGCAACACAATGTTAGAGGCGTTTTCCCAACTGGTCGTCATTCTAGTGAACAGAGGCAACAGCAGCACCTTTCGTAAGAATGGTCACCAATCCGTGATCGACATTACTTTTACAAGTAGTCAACTAGCGAGGGAAATAAAGTGGCATGTCAGTGAACGATACACTCATAGTGATCACCAAGCGGTGTTTTTTGAAGTAGGATCTCAGAGCAAGGCAAAATTGAAGCCAATGACCTGGAAAAGAAGAGGCTGAGTGCCCAATGCTTTGGACGAAGAACTCTTTCGGGAATTGGTCCAAGACATTAGTATACCAGCAAGCACAGCCGAAGACAAAGTTAGCCACGTGGCCAGACAACTCTACAGGGCATGTGATGCGTCTATGCCAAAAAGGACAGCAAACCATAGAAGGAAACCAGCCTACTGGTGGAGCGAGGACATTAAGGAACTAAGGGCTAAATGTCATAAGGCCAGAAGAAGAAGTCAAAGATCTGCAAGATGCCCCGAATATGAGGAGCTAAATCGAGAGTACATAAGGCTGAGGAAACTGCTTCGTGATGAAATAAGGAGAAGCAAGAGGGAGAGTTTCAAACAGTTGTGTGACTCGGCAGACGCAAGCCCATGGGGCAGCGCTTACAGAGTGGTCATGTCCAGAATAAAAGGCCAAAGAACCCCTCAAAAAAGAGGTCCAGAGATGCTGCAAAAGATAGTCAAGGCTCTTTTCCCGCAGCACCTTCCAAAACCTGGTAATCGAAAAGACGATCATACGAAGGAATATATGGAGAAAATACCAGAAGTGACGGTAGAAGAGACATTGAACGCGTGCGGCAAAGTGGGTGTAAACAAAGCCCCTGGTCCAGATCTAGTACCCAACAAAGCGCTCAAAGTAGCTATACGAAGTAACCCTAACCTCTTCGTCAATATAGCGCAGTCCTGCCTAGAGGAAGGAGTGTTTCCTAGGATATGGAAGAGGCAGAGATTGGTACTCTTGCCAAAAGCAGGAAAACCATCAGGTGAACCATCCTCCTATCGCCCAATCTGCCTGCTCGATACAGGAGGGAAAATACTGGAGCGCATTATTCAGAATAGGTTGCTACCGATTACAGAAGGAGATGGCGGTCTCTCGTCTCAACAATTCGGATTTCGCAAGGCACGATCCACATTGGATGCCATTAATGCAGTGGTATCTAAGGCCAAAGGAGCCTTACAGGAAAAAGACGGAAAGGAGGAACTAAACAGTACTGTGTGGTTGCCACACTCGACGTTAAAAACGCATTCAACACAGCTAACTGGGCCCACATTATGGATTCCCTACTAAAGTTGAATGTTCCGGCCTACCTCGTGAAGATACTAGATAGCTACTTCGAGGATAGAATGTTAGAGTACGACACTGAGGATGGTTCCATGGAATACAACATAACAGCTGGAGTTCCACAAGGTTCCGTTCTGGGCCCAATCTTGTGGAACATTATGTATGACAACGTACTAAAGCTACGAATCCCAGATGGAGCAGAAGTGATAGGGTTTGCCGATGACATCGCGATAGTGGTGTCTGCAAAGCACCTGGACGAAATTGAGATGATCACTAACGAGGCGATTGCAATAGTGAGGGACTGGCTGGAATCCGTTGGCCTGGAACTGGCGGAGCACAAAACAGAAGCAGTGCTGATTAGTAGCCGTAAAAAACGGGAAACAGTAGCGTTTAAGTTTGGGAACCACGTCATAAAGTCCAGAGAAGCGGTAAAATATTTGGGCATTATGCTTGATGACAGATTAAACTTCAAGAGTCACATAGATTATACATGCGGAAAAGCATCGAGGGTGTACTCGGCGCTCTCCAATATGCTACCAAATGTTGGTGGCCCAAGAAGCAGTAGACGTCTTCTTCTGTCCAGAGCGGTAAGCTCAGTGCTACTGTACGGGGCTCCGATCTGGTCAGAGGCACTGGAGGTAAAATGCAACAGGAGACGGCTGGCACAAGTCTATAGGCTAAGCACCCTTAGGGTCATCAGTGCATATAGAACCACCTCAGAAGAAGCAGCATGCGTCATAGCCGGAATGATACCGATTGACATCATGGCGGACGAGGCGAAAAGAATATATGAGGCTAAGAAACACAGTTCTACAGTCGGTCAGGCTATCCAAACGACAGAAAGAGCCAAATCCGTGCAAAGTTGGCAGGATCGTTGGGATAATGCGACGAAAGGACGTTGGACACACAGATTAATTCCGAATATCAAACCCTGGATGAATCGCAAACACGGAGAGGTGAACCCAATTCCTAACGGGACACGGTGGGTACCGAAGCTATCTGCATCGTTTTGGGCATGATGACACTCCTCTCTGTCCAACGTGCAATAAAGTAGAAAACCCGGAACACGTATTATTCGAGTGCCCGCGATTTGAGACCGAGAGAATGGACCTGTGTATTACCAGAAACACAAACTTAGGTCCGGACAACATAGTGGATGAAATGCTGAAATCACAGCAAATATGGGATGCCTGCTGCGCTACCATAACTAAGCTGCAAAAGGAGCTAATGCGATTAAAGGCGGCTAGAAACCTGTGAGTAGAAATACTAAGACCGCCCCTCGAAGTAATACTTTGCGGTGGTTCCGGGGGGAACAACGGTCCGGTGAGAGGAGGCGGTTTTAGTGGGTAAAAATCCCACATGGCGGTAAGTACGTTTACCATGTCTTTTGAAGATTTCCCCTCCTCGACAAAAAAAAACGCATTCATACACACACACACACACATACACACACACACACACACACTCACACACACACACACACACACACACACACACACACACACACACACACACACACACACACACACACACACACACACACACACACACACACACAGACAGACAGATACACACACACATACACACACACACACACCCACACACACACACACACACACACACACACACACACACACAAACACAAACACAAACACACACAAACACAAACACACACAAACACACACACACAAACACACACACAAACACACACACAAACACACACACCCACACACACACACACACACACACACATCCATACATCAAAACCAACACTAATGTAATACTACAAGCCTGATTCAGTGATGAAACACACAGATACCCTCTTACATTTAATTGCTTATAGTTGAAAGTATTAGTGCGAAAATAGAATAAAAATGCTCTCATCTAACCAATCCCAATTAGTTTTTTTCATTATTAATATACCAAAACTAACAAATATGTTGTTTATACAAGCCGCCTCGTTCATTCCTTACACAGATCCTATCAAAAAAAATATACGCTATATTTATTTATGGAACCCAGACAGCAGTAATCGGCGTCCCGAAGGTAGTGGCGTCAAGGATATCCGAAGAAGGAAAGATACGTATTGGTTGGGTGGTTTGTCGAATTCGTGGAAAAATTAGCCCACTTCGTTGTTTTAAGTGCTTGGGATATGGGCATAGGTCAACTGTATGCCGTAGCATCCTCGATCGCTCCAAGCTTTGCTATAAATGCGGTAGAGAGGGCTACATTCTAAGGAACTGCACTAACGATGCAAGCTGTTTCCTGTGTCAGGATTTTTTTTTTTATTATTATTATTGGGGGGGGGGCATGCGGACGATCAGCCACTTCGCACTGCGACCTAAAAGATCTATTGTGCTGGCCCCTGCTTAATTATCCGTTCAGTCAATATTCAGGTTCTTAATGAACCTTACGATACTGCCTCCCGGTACGTGATACATACTATCTGGGCTTATTGCTCTCCCTCCTAGATGTTTACTACAGCATGTAGTTCCGCTAGAAAGACGGTAGCATTGGAGTCCAAGGACTTCGAGAGGGTTGTCCCACTCTCGTATATTCCTACTCCTGCCCCGTATTCCGTTTGATTTTACTCTTACGAGTTGCTCGGAATTGCAAATCACCTGTAGGTCACCCAGCTTTACTACAGGAAGGCTAAATAAAACTGGAGGGTGCCTGGTATCCAGAGTCCGCATATTGTGGACTGATTAACCTATCAGCCATTCATCTTTCGGCATATGCTGTTCCACCTTAGATTAGGGTTTTTTGTCAAAGTTTTCTCCTTTAGCGCCGTACTTTAGCCTGTGCCAAATGGCCAAAAAGGTGCCAAGTGGCCTTAGTTACCAGTGGTTGCCACGAGGAGGCAGTACGTACACTTGCGAATTGTGAACAGGTTACCCCTTACACAATTGTACCCATCACGCAGCTGCCTAATGACAAGACCAGAACAGCTCACGTGATTCGCACCCTACTGGAAGGTCGTAACCTCCGTAGGAGCTGGTAGATTAATCTACTCAACTTTGATCCCCTCCTCCAATAGACGCCAAACCACCTTCCTGTGTCAGGATAGAGGCAGCAATACAGACAGAAACCATACGGCTGGTAGCATTAAGTGTCCAACGTACCGGAGAGCGCTACTAGTTGCTCGAAAATAATGAAAGTTTTGCAACTAAATCTAAACAATTGTGAGGCCGCACAAGACCTCTTATTGCAGTCTGTGCGAGAACTACAAGTGGATATCGCTATCCTATGTGAACAGTACAGAAACATAGAAGGAAATAATTGGATGACAGATTCAACTGGCAAGGCTGCGATATGGTCATGCAACAGGCGGCCTTTCCAGGAAAAGCCAGTACGCCAAGAAGCAGGAGTTGCATTCATATCTATAGCTGCTATGCGCCTCCGAGCGCAACGATTGAGGATTTTATAAGTTTTTTGGATCGGCTTGTCGGCGATGCCAGGGATCGAAGGCCGGTGATCATCGCCGGTGATTTTAATGCATGGGCCCCAGGGAGGGGCCTCTTCTTGAGGCAATATCTCTCTCGATATTGTTCTTTGCAATAATGGGAACCATCCAACATTCTGTAGAGGTGAAGCGAGATCGTTTATTGCCATTACTTTCATTAGTAGTGATCTCATGAGGACTGGAATCAAGTGGGAAGTTAGCGAAATCTACACGCACAGCGACCACCAGCGATACTTTTAGAGCTACGCGGACCGAAGTCCATGCCAATCAGATCGATTGAAATTGTAGGGTGGAAGGTTAAGAATTTCGATGAGGAAATATTCACAACAATGATGGATGAGGTTTACCTGGAGGGTGCAGCTAATACTAAAGCAACCCAATTTTTGGACTGCGTGCCTAGGGCCTGTAACGCAACAATGCCTAATCGGGTGGTAGACAACCGTCATCCGCCGAACTTCTGGTGGAACGAGGATATATGCAAGTTGCGCAGTAAATGCAATCGAGCTAGAAGACTATCGCAGCGCGCTAGGGGAAGAGAGACATTTGCCATGCTTGTGCGTCGGTATAACATGGATCGATCTGAACTAAAGCTGGCTATCAAGAAGAGTAAGCGCCAAGTCTGGACAGATCTTTGTAACGAAGTGGAACAGGATCCCTGGGGTAGGCCATATAGAACAGTAATGTCGAGGTTAAAAATGACAAGTGCGTCTCCTCCGACATGCCCGATTATGATGCATGAGATCGTTTCCACATTGTTTCCAGAGCAAGTGGCGTTGGTGCCCAATGTGGACCGACCTATAGCACCCGAAGAGGTCCCAACCATTATGATGGAAGAGTTGATGACAACTCTTAGGGAAGTTGGAAATAGTAAGGCTCCTGGCCCAGACAACATTCCCAACATCGCACTAAAATCAGCAGATCGTGCTAAATCGGAAGAATTCCTGGACCTATTAAGCTCTCGTTTAAATAAAGGGATATTTCCTGAACGATGGAAATAGCAGAAGTTAATTCTACTTCCCAATGAGAAAAAGCCAATGGAATACCATCCTCATATAGGCCGATCTGCATGCTGAACACAGCTGGCAAGATACTAGAACGGATCATCTGTAATAGACTCGAGGAAGCGGTCGAGAGAGCTGGAAACCTGGCGCAGTACCAGTATGGCTTCAGGAAAGCGCGTTCAACGATAGATGCCATACATTTAGTGGTCAATACCGCTAGCAATGCAATACGGGGTAAAAGATGGAAAGGAGGTAGCAAGAAATAATGCGCCATTGTTGTTGTTACATTATAATGGCGTTACAGGAATTTGGAGTGCCTAGCTACATTATAAAGATTGTGAGGAGCGATTTCCAAGATAGAATCCTAAGTTACAAGACAGAAGTAGGTATACGAGAGTACACAGTGACGGGACGAGTTCCGCAAGGCTCAGTTTTGGGACCTTTACTGTGGAATATTATGTATGATGGGATCTTTCGACTACGGATGCCCGAAGAAGCGAAAGAGATGGGCTTTGCAGATCAGGTCGCAATAGTTGTGGTTGCGAAGTTCAAGGACGAGGCAGAACACACATGCAACGAAGCCATAGCTGTTATCCAGCGGTGGTTATCGAAGGTTGAACTTCAGTTAGCTGAACATAAAACCGAGGCAGATCTAGTTACGAGCAGGAAGCAGCGGGAAACAATTACTATCCAGGTGGGCAATTCTGAAATCTCTTCCAAACCTTGCGTCAAATATTTAGGCATCACGATTGATGCAAGACTTTCATTCAAGGAGCATATTGAATACGTGAGCGACAAAGCAGCTATAGTAAATACCGCTCTTTCACGTTTAATGCCGAATTTAGGGGGACCTAGACAGAGCCGTCGGAGATTGTTGGCCGGTGTCGTCACATCCATCTTATTGTACGGTGTTCCTATTTGGGCAGATTCACTGAGAATCAAAGGGTATAGCCGAGACATAAATTCAGTATACCGGAGGTGTGCGCTACGAGTCATCTGTGGGTTCCTCACTATATCAGATGATGCGGCGTATGTGGTAGCGGGAATGACCCCAATTGCTCTTTTGGCAAAGGAGCGACAACAAATATACCAACACGGAGTCCAAGGAACCAGGTCGATGACTAGAGAGGATCGTAATCTTGTGAAATCGGAAATAATTGCTGAATGGCAGCAACAATGGAGTTCATCAGGAAAGGGTAGGTGGACATAGCGCTTCATTCCTTCGATTGGCGAGTGGTTAAACCGACGACACGGAGAAGTTAGCTTTTACTTGACGCAGTTGTTGACAGACACGGTTGTTTTCGTGCATACTTGCACAGGTTCGGACACGATGATTCACCTGACTGCCCGAGCTGTACAAGTATACCGGAGGATGCGGATCATGTGTTATTCATATGTCCGAGATTCGATGAAAGAAGGAAAGTGCTTGAGAAGACGATGGAGCAACCGACGCCGAAGAATACAATTGCACTAATGCTGGGTTCGACGGAGCACTGATCTGCCGTTTGTAGTTTTGCAGCAGAGGTTCTGATTAAGCTGCGGTGTCTTGAGCGTGAGAGGAGTCACCAATAGACCAATAGTGAAGAATTATGAATAATTAAATCTGAAGGTGCAATAATGCAAATCCCACCCCCCGAAGTAATACTTAACGGTGGTTCCGGGGGTCTTATGGTCGACGACGGGAGGTGTTTTTTAGTCAGTCAAACCACGTATAAAAAAAAAACAAAAAAAATTTACACAAACACATGCATAAACAGATACACTCGTACAGTTACACACATGCGCATACACATCATGAAACCTAAGATTTTATAATTCTTCAAAAAATTAATTCTGCAACATATGAGAATTAATTCCTTGCAGAATTATGTGAAACAGAATTTTGTGAAACAGAATTATGTAAACCAGAATTTTGTGAAACAGAATTTCGTAAAACATAATTATATAAAACAGAATTTCGTACCCAACCCTACGAATATATATGACTATAAGTAGCACCACAGGCTATCCAACAAATGTATTAGCTAAATGTCACGTGTAATCATGGGCTTATTTGGTACAATTTTGGCTATTTCCCCACAAGAAAAAATATAAATTTCAAACCTTTAGGGAATCTCTGATTTTATGGCAATTGTCTTATGATAAGATTGGTTCAATATCATAAATTTGTACAACGATCAAGAATCTGGAAAGGTCTCAAACCTTAGAATAATAAAAGATTTTTAGAATTAATATGAAAACTATATAGAAATAATTATTTATGATCAAATTCATCCCTTTTTATTAATCAAAATGAGATAAATGAAATTTTAATATGCAATTCAACAATCGAAAACTGTTAATTTATTCAATGTGCATTTTCACAATAAACTTCAAACATAAATAATATTCGAGAAGCGAAAAAAAAGAAGGAAATGTTTTAACATTAAAATGTCAAAAACTACAACGGGAAAATAATTACCACATTATTCGAGCAAACCCTTAGAAAAACATAATTTTTTTTTCTCGTATGAAAAAAAAATATAATTTTTTGTGTTGGTATGGAGCGGAAAATAAGAGAAAATTTAATGTCCGTCAAGTTCTTCTGTTGCGAAAAAACCACTACGAAAATTTAAGGAAAGTTCCTTTGTGAAAATTTTCTTAACCCGCCGTCTACACTATGCAAATTCACTGATATATTCTATCAGCAATTTTATGTTTGTATATGTTTTTTTTCAATGTATTGAAAAATATTTGTCCAAAAAATATCATAGCTGGGCATTTCACTATCATAATCCTAGTGTTCAATCGGGCAAAAATGATAAAAATTATCATGATATTTTTTATCACATTTGGCATTAAACGCACTCATTTATCACACAAAAAAACCAACTTTTTTTTGGTTTTTTGGGTTCCTGCTGTCAATGTTGAATTTATTTTCTTTATATTTTCGGTACTTAAATTAAATTAAATTTGCTTTTTTAAGATATTTAGACGGTATTTACACAGTCACCTATTTATTTAAACATAAATAATCATTTATATTTCGAAGTTTTGTCTGAGAATAAATAAAACTTTAAACTAAAATTATTTGTGTCTCCAATATTTGGATAAAAACCAAATAGTTTCAATATCAAAATAATTTATAAAAAAAAAAAATAATTAGAAAATATAACATTTAATTAAAAACCTGACGACAAAACGAGTTTAATGAATTTTACAAAGCGATTTAAAACCAAATGTAGCATTTAAAATCAATTTATCATTTTTTATCAATTTTGGTTGTTCAATCGGGTTTGACGTACAGTATTACGAAATGAAGTTAGGGTGGGATAAAATATCATGATATTTTTTATCATTTTTGCCCGATTGAACACGTCCAACACAATAATATCTTCAAATGTCAAACAAAATTGTTTCAATGCTATAAAAAAATTAGTTGTTTTTTAACGCTTGCCAGTTATGGTTAGATTAAAAAGAATTTGTACAAAAATTTTCTTCAGAAAATTGTACAATATGGAGAACCACCACCTCGTCCAAAAACTTCATTTCGTCGTACAAAAACCAAGTTTTTTTTATCGTCAACAACAGCGCTTCCAGATTTTTTTTTACTCGGGTTTTACGGTTTTTATTTTCTACTTTTCGAAGATTCCTTATTTTTTCCTAAAGTTTTCAACATTTACGGTCTTTTCGTCCACTATTTTTGGTAAACAGAATTTTTTATGTCGACCCGTCTGTAATTTTTGGGAGCGTACCGAAATCTTGATTTCAAAATCATGTTATCCAAATCTTGGTTTTTTTTTTGCAATCTTGGTTTTTTTAAAAATCTTGGTTATTGGATTCGTTAAAATTCTTATTTTTTTTTTTTTTTTAAGTTTATAATTTCTCACTGGTTGAGCCTGCTCCGCACTTTGAAATGAAGTTAGCCGAATATCGTTGAGTTTTTTTTGGACGTGTCCGATTTCTGTGATAAATATTTCTGCTGTAATAATTATGACATTACTCTTTGCATGCAACCAAATTATCACAGCCACTACGTGTTGCAAATTTGACACTTCTGTAATAATATTCATAAACAAAAGCGCGAGTTACGTTATCGCAACAACATCCTGTATTTAATTTCATTTAAACTAAATTATATTAAATTACTATTTTGTTCCCATCATTTATTATAACGTAAGCTAAATTCTTTAATGATAATTTTATTTGATACATTAATATACAATTCTTAGAATTATAATTATAATTAATTATTTGTTAACGTAGCACTTCTAAATACCATGTAAATCATTTTTCCATATATGATAAGTTAGTTTTACACGAACCTTCTAATAAAGAACATTAAAAATATATTAAATAGTTTTCTTTACCAAGTGATAATACTTAACTGGCGCAGTTGATAGGATTGATATTTTTAAATATCAATATATAAAAATAAAAGTATTTATCGTAAATTTTAAAAATAATATACAAAAATAACAATAATAATATATACATAATATAAAGTAAACCAAAAAGTATATAACAAAATAAAATAATATAATAAAGTAGAAGTATATAAACGTAGATAACGAAAAAGTAAATAAGTGAAAGAGAATAAAATAATTTAAAACAAAAGTGTGTGGAAACTTTTAAACGAAAATTTCGTTTACTGTGATATAAATTGTGAAAATTTTCTATCCTAATCTATATATATATATAGAAAAATATCAAGAAAATTTATTCAAGTGCATCGCATAAAAGTGAGAAAAGTAAAAATCATAAACGGAAAATAACTATAGTTGTGGTATTCAATTCACAAAAATTTCAACATCAACGGCATATTGGTGTTTAAATATTATTGACGTCACAACGGGGCGATGAACAACTGGTATTGGGCAATAATCGGCAGTTTGGTCTGGTAAGTCTTATATTTTGTTATATTCGCTATCCTTTATATAGTTATTTCCTTTTATGTTCCCACCTTTTAAAAAACTTGGTAAATTGAAGAATTCGTGTATCACTCAACCAAAACATACCGCGGATTACGGTATAAGTTTAGAACATATTAAAATTAAAAGTAATAATTTAGTATCATTTAAATTAAATTCACTCAAAATGAATCCAGACGCGAATAACGCGATTTTTAATCACTTGCGTATACCCGACGCAATTAAGGATTTACCTCGATTCGAGGGAAATACTAGAAGTCTGTATGACTTTATCGACAATGTCGAAGAAATTCTTAGTTTAATGAAGGATATTGAAGGTACAAGTTACGCTAAAATTATATTAAGGGCAATACGGAATAAGATAGTTGGACCAGCCAACGACGTCTTAAACATGTACGGGACTCCACTGACATGGACTGATATAAAAAATAATTTAACGACTCACTATTCCGATAAAAGAAATGAAACTAGTTTAATTAAAGATTTACATTCTATGACCCAAATAAATGAAACAGTTGAAAGTTTTTATTCTAAAATAATAGATATATATTCTACAATAATAAACCATATTAAAATCCATGAAACAGATAATAACGTTGTTAAATCTAAACAAACACTCTATGAGCAAATGTGTCTAAACACATTCCTATCTGGCCTTAAGGAACCTTTAGGGTCAATCATAAGGGCAATGCGACCCAGTTCACTAGCAGAAGCATTTAGCTATTGTTTGCGAGAACAAAATATCAACTATATGAAAAATAATAAAATTCACATAGTTAATAACCAACCATTCAAACTTCACGGAAATGTTGGTTCAATCTCAAAGCCACAAAATAACCCACATCTGAGACAGAATATTTCATATAACCAAATACCAACTAGGAATATTTCACCTAATTTTAACTTCAGGACACCTTCAAATAATTTTTACAACCAATCTCCAAATAATTTTAATTATCCAAGACCACCTCAAAATTTTAATAATTTTAGAACCCCACAAAATTCCAATCACAAAACCTTTCAACAATATTATAAACCTCAACAATATTCAAACCAGTTTACAAAACCCAATTATCCAAAACCAGAACCAATGGATATATCAAGTGGACATTCAAAATATAGATCCCCTAATCAATATCAAGCAAATAGAACAATTCAACCCACTAACCAGCCAAGATTTGTATCGGAAGAACTATTTAATATTGAAGGCGAATCAAATGATTCTGTGACAGATACAACAGAATTAGATTATTTAGAATCTCAAGAAGATTATTTAGAACCTCAACAAGAAATCGAAATAGACGAGGAAAATTTTCGTTTAATCGCCTCGGAGAACAAATCGGATATTTAGACATAAATAATAATAATACTAATAAAGACCATCTTCTTCCTTACATTCATATTAGGAACGGTAATAAAAATTTAAAATTTCTTATTGACACAGGTAGTTCAAAATCTTTTGTAAACCCAATTTTAATCGACGAAAAAGACTTTATTGTTATTGACCCTATAGAAATTACGACTATATTTAATAAACAGAACATAGACAAAAAACTTGTTATACCTGGACTTAAAGAATTTAGAACAAACGAAAACTTGACCTTTTATCTCTTTAAATTCCATAATTACTTTGACGGATTAATAGGTACAGAAATGATGCAACAATTAAAAATTCGACTCAATTTCATAGACAATTATTTAGAAACTGACACAGTTAAGATCCCATTACTTTCAAAGCCTTGTTTAATGTCAAAAACATATGAAATTCCCCCACACTCTAAATTAATTACACGACTACCAGTAGACTTAGAAAACGGAGACTTCTATTTAAAACCAACTATAATCACGGACGAAATACAAATTTCTGAAGGACTATACCATAGTGACAAATGGTATTCTAACATTGAAATAAAAAATACATCAAACGAACCTAAGACATTTAGGCTAGAACAACCCTTAAAAGTAGAATCAATAGAACAGAAATATTTCGAATTACATAATTATTCAATCGACCAATTTAAAAACCAAATTCTAACTAAATCAAACAGTGACCTACAAAATTTACTAAGACTGGACCACTTGAATGACGAAGAAAAAACTGAACTACTTAAAACTTGCAAAAAACATGAAGACATATTCCTTAAAGACGGTGATCTTTTAACATTCACCAACGAAATTAAACATTCTATTAACACAACAGATGATGTACCAATATACACAAAATCGTACCGTTACCCTGAAATCCAC
The DNA here is from genome assembly GCA_958295665.1 of Tipula vernalis. NCBI lineage: Eukaryota > Metazoa > Arthropoda > Insecta > Diptera > Tipulidae > Tipula > Tipula vernalis. The sequence goes on along the minus strand of OY282559.1, from coordinate 201,495,562 downwards.
AAAGATGAAATAAAATCACAAATATCTAAAATGTTAGAACAGGGCATTATACAACCCAGTTTCTCACCCTGGTCGTCCCCCATTTGGATCGTACCAAAAAAGGCAGACGCTAGTGGAAAACAAAAATGGCGACTAGTTATAGATTATAGAAAACTGAACGATAAAACAGTAGACGATAGATACCCTCTTCCTAACATCAATGAAATTTTAGATAAACTAGGGAAATGCTTATATTTTAGTACGTTAGATTTAGCTTCCGGATTTCATCAGATTGAAATCAACAAAAGGGACATTCCCAAAACAGCTTTTAGTGTTGACAATGGGCATTACGAATTTATTCGAATGCCTTTCGGCTTAAAAAATGCGCCGTCAACGTTCCAAAGAGTAATGGATAACATTCTAAGGGAATATCAAGGGCGAATTTGTCTGTGTTATATGGACGATATTATAATCTATTCGACCTCCCTACAAGAACATACTGAAAATTTAAGTAAAATATTTCAAAGACTCAGGGAAGCAAACCTAAAAGTCCAATTGGACAAGTGCGAATTCTTACATAAGGAAATTGAATTTTTGGGCCACGTAGTGACACCGGAAGGTGTTAAACCGAACCCTAAGAAGATTAAAGCTGTAAAAGAATTCCCGTTACCCAAAACTGAAAAACAAATTAAAAGTTTTTTAGGGTTACTAGGGTATTATAGAAAGTTCTTAAAAGATTTTGCAAGAATTACAAAACCCCTCACTGAATGCTTACGAAAAGACAAAGGTATTGTTATTGATCAAACCTACTTGGAATGCTTTGAAACCTGCAAAAATTTGTTGTGTAACGACCCATTATTACAATACCCCGATTTCAACAAACCCTTTAACTTAACGACCGATGCTAGCAATTTCGCTCTAGGAGCGGTACTTTCCCAAGGACCAATAGGGTCCGATAAGCCAACGTGTTATGCCAGTAGAACTCTAACAAAAACCGAACAAAATTATAGTACAATTGAGAAGGAGTTATTAGCAATCGTCTGGGCAACGAAATACTTTAGACCGTATTTATACGGTAGGAAATTTAACATCGTAACAGACCATAAACCTTTAGTATGGCTTTTCTCGTTAAAGGAACCAAATTCCAAATTAGTAAGGTGGCGATTGAAATTAGAAGAATTTGACTACAACATACATTATAAAAAGGGGAAAATGAATACAAATGCAGATGCATTATCACGTATAGAAATTAATTTACAAGAAGAAACTAGTTCGAATGATTCAATTATTAATAATGTAGGAGATTTAGAAACCATACATTCTGGAGAGGAAAACTTAGATGAGGGAATACCAATATCTGAAAGATCGTTGAACGAATTCACGTACCAGGTTATACTAGAAAATAGTATAATAGATAAACCAGATATAAAATATAAGATATTATTTAAAACACAAAAAAGATTTATAATACGAAGAAATGACTTCATGAAAGAGGAAGTCATGTTAGAAATATTCAAAAACTATTTTATTCCGAAAAAAATAACAGGAATACTAACAGATGATGAGACCTTTAAACTCGTACAAGCAACATTTTCTAAATATTTTAGTTATTCTAAGATTAAATTAATTAGATGTAATTTTATAGTAAGAGACGTAGTAGAGAGAGATGACCAAGAAGATATAATTAGGAATTACCATATTAAATCCAACCATAGAGGTATACAAGAAACTCTCTTACACTTAAAAAGAGATTATTTCTTTCCAAAAATGAAAAATGTTATTTCTAGTATAATTAACAATTGTGAAATCTGCCAAACCTATAAATATGAAAGAAATGTTAAACAAATAAAATACGAATTAACGGAAACCCCGGATAGACCACTAAAAATATTACACATAGATGTATATGCTTCACATAAAGAAAACTTTCTAACTATAATAGATAAATTTAGTAAATTTTCAAGTGCCTACCATTTAATAGGAAGAAATAGTATTTATATAGTAAAAGCTTTAAAACATTTCATTTCCCACCATGGTATACCCGTGAAAATTATAGCAGACAATGGACAGGAATTTCTCTCAAGTATTTTTAAGGATTTTTTGAAATTATATAACATAGAAATACATTATACTACTGCAAAGAATTCCACAGGGAATTCACCAGTAGAACGTTTCCACTCAACATTAACAGAAATAATCAGAATTATATTTAATCAAGATAAGACCAAATCCATCAACGAAATAATGGACGAAGCAATTATTACATATAATAATGCCATACACTCGACGACCAAATTAACTCCATTCGAGCTACTAAATGGACATTATACCAAATCAAACCCATTAAATTTGGCAAAACAAAACAACGAATCTAGGGAAGATTTCATTAGGAACCATTCTAAAAATTATGATGATTTATGCAGGTTAGCACATAATATTAGCTTAGTAAATAAAACGAGAAACATAGAAAATTTAAATGAAAATAGAGTAGAACCAGAAAATTATGAAGTAGGTGAAGAGATTTATGAATTAGAAAACCGTAGAAATAAGTTAGCACCTAGGTTTATGAAACATATAGTTGTAAGTGATAATAAAGTAACAGTAACGACGGACAAAAGAAAGGTTCATAAGCAAAAGATAAAAAATAAACGCAATACTTAATTTATTTTCAGGACACTTAAACTTCAAAGTACGGTACAGCAAAAAATAGAAATTCATGACTTGAATAACAACAACGGACTTTTACCCCTAAAATTAGGAAATGCAAGAATAATAACGAGTTATTCGAAACTGCTTCACATAATCAACCTAACAGAGTATGACATAAATTTAAATTTAATAACAAGAAATATTGACTACTTTCACAATCAATCAATGAAATATATTGATTTTTTACCTAAACTAAATTTATTACGGAAGAAATGTCACACATTATCAAACGACTTAGATCTAATTCGGCCGAAATACAGAAACAAACGAGGACTTATCAACGGACTTGGAGGAATCATTAAAACAATAACTGGAAATATGGACTACGAAGACCACGTAGAAATTAACACCAAATTAAACAGTTTACAATCAACTCAGAATGAAATTAGTAATCAAATGAAAAATCAAATCTATATTAACACACAAATGTTGAGAAGATTTAACAATATCACAAAACACATAAACAAACAACAGGAGCATTTAGAGAAATACTTGAATAATTTTCATGACAATATAATCGAAAAATTAGATGTTATTGAACGAACCTTGCATATCAATCAATATTTTGAACAAATACTATTCAACATGGACATGTTGAGTGAACATTTGAATGATATTTCCGAATCATTACTTTTAGCCAAACTCGGGATCATATCTAAACATATCTTACACCCAACCGAAATCAATTACGTTTCCGTTATGTTAAGAGAACAAAGTGTTAATGTTTTTTCCGACGAAAACATTTACGAATTCCTCGAACTTCAAGCTTACTATAACCATACTAATATAATTTTTATTATTAAAATACCAATATTTCACCCAAATTCATTTTCTTTTTACCATTTAAAAGAATTACCAATTAACAATTCCTACACTATCCAAATTAAAACCCCGTTCCTTTTATTAAGTGAATATTTTCAACAATATGTGAATAAACCATGCCTCACCATCGAAAAGATAAGATATTGCCAAAAAGAATCCATTCAACCGAACACAGTAAATGGATGCGTCCCAAATATCATCAATAATCAACCAGCAAATTGCACCTTAATAACCAATACAGACATCGGTGACACAATAGAAATGTTTGAACCCGAACACCTGCTTATCATATCGCAAAATGAAGTTGCTATAGAAACATCGTGTGGTACCAACATAAAACACAAATCATTGAAAGGAATATTATTAATTCATTTCAAAAACTGTTCAATTTCCATAAATGGCTTCGAATACAAAAGCAGAACTCCAATATATTGGGACACGATAGAAATAATTTCAACAATATACAACGACATTCAACATCTTGAGATAGTTGAAAAACCCAACTTTCAAAAACTGAATAATTGGACATTGGAAAATTTGAAGGAAATAATTGTATTGAAACAGACCACTAATGAATCATTTAAATCTTTAATTGCAGGATTTACTATTCTTCTAATAATCATATTTTATATAATTTATAAGATTGTCAACCAATTCAATTTAATGCAATGTAGGAAGAATCCAATCCAGCAAGATGAACCCACGATTACAGCTACAACCAATGACACCACAAACCCAGCGACCTTATGGCCGTCGCTTCACTCTTAGAGGGGAGGAGTTACGTTATCGCAACAACATCCTGTATTTAATTTCATTTAAACTAAATTATATTAAATTACTATTTTGTTCCCATCATTTATTATAACGTAAGCTAAATTCTTTAATGATAATTTTATTTGATACATTAATATACAATTCTTAGAATTATAATTATAATTAATTATTTGTTAACGTAGCACTTCTAAATACCATGTAAATCATTTTTCCATATATGATAAGTTAGTTTTACACGAACCTTCTAATAAAGAACATTAAAAATATATTAAATAGTTTTCTTTACCAAGTGATAATACTTAACTCGCGCAATAACAATAATTAAGCCGTATGACGTTAATTTATTTCTAAAAAAATAGTTCTAATAAATTTTTATAAAAATTAAATACAATTTTGGAAGAGACAATTTTTCACTCACGTCAAAAATATTACAACAAAAATATTATCACAGAATTCGGACACGTCCTTTATTAAATTGGTATAAACTGAGCAACCATCTCGAAATAAATGTTCGCTCAATATATATATATATATATATATATATATATATATATATATATATATATATATATATATATATATATATATATATATATATGTCAAAGCAATACAAATAAAGCATTGACCAGCGAGCCTTTAAGCACCCGTAATAAAACCTAACAGAATTTACCGAAAATGTATTGTTCGAACTATTTTTCATTAACAAGAGCATACCCTGCACCCCTATTTCTGTAAAAAATAAGATAATGTGTAAACGTGAAAACGAGCAAACTTTGTAATTTTTTACTAAAATTACATTAAATTGTTTTTCGATTCTCTTTTCGTTCACTGTTTATCACGTGTAAACATTATCTTAGCTACAGTAGCCTTATTCTATAAAAAATAAGATAATGTTTACACGTGATAAACAGTGAACGAAAAGAGAATCGAAAAACAAGTTAATATAATTTTAGTAAAAAATCACAAAGCTTACCCGTTTTCACGTTTACATATTATCTTATTTTTTACAGCTGTAGCCTTATTCTATAAAAAATAAGATAATGTTTACACGTGATAAACAGTGAACGAAAAGAGAATCGAAAAACAATTTAATGTAATTTTAGTAAAAAATCACAAAGTTTACCCGTTTTCACGTTTACACATTATCTTATTTTTTACAGAATAAGGGTGCTGGTGTGTATTAAAGTTTATAGTGTGTTTTATATGAAAATCGTAAATATTGACCCAATGTTATTGGCGACTATTGAAAAACTCAGTATGACAAGAAATTTCGATTATTTTCAAAAAATGGAAATCCAAATACACACCCAGGTGTGTCGTGTTGACAGAAAGGTTAAGGAAATGTTGACGTATATTCACAGAAGAAGAACTAATGAAAATGAGTTGATTATGTATTGTGTGTATAGGTCTGTACAACAATAAAACAAATTTGAAAACATAATATGTATACACATACCATATGTACACATATGTACATAACAACATATGTATATACTGTTACGTTTTTGCCTTGTCAATCAAGGTTCGTATCACTCGATTGTGAATATAATCAAATCAATTCAATTTATCGGCAACGAATTATTATTACGTTCATGACTTTTCCAGTAAGAATAGTGCAGGAATATTTAGAACTGTGATAGTTAGTATTTGCATAATAGCTGACACATTCGGTCTTGTATATATATGTATTTGTGTAGGAATTGCTACATTCAAAGAATCTTTATTTGAGACGCTGATACAGGCATTTTTGGGCTCTTTTTCCTTCTCTGCTTAACATGTTAGGTTACTTATTTGGCTTCTATCTAAGTTTACATCTATGTATTTTTTACAGACGGACATGTGAGACAAGTGAGCTTGTGGCATTTTCAAATTTCAATTTGAAACGGCGGCAAATCAAAATCTTTGGAATAATGAACATGGTGTCGCAGCGTTAATAGTGGCTCTTAAAGGCAAATTAGCAGAGGCTTTGCAAACCATTCCAGAACAAAAGCGCAACAGTTGTCTCGAAATAATGAAGCAATGGATCGGAAGTACGGCAGTGGCCATACTTCCAATCCATTGCTGAAAAGTCTGCACCAAAAAGGAGGAGAATCGCTACAGGAATTTTCATCTGCAATCGAGCGGCTATTGCATCTAGTATATACAAGTACGTCAACCGGGGACATGGAAAGGCTTAAAATTGAGTGTTCATTGGTATTCATTGACAGCATTCGAGATCCAGAGACACGCAAGGTGGTGATGTTGTCACCTAAAGCAACCTTCGGGGAAACCATCGTTTGTGCGTTGACGAACGAGACTGCACGAGATGTAAAATTTCACAATAAATATTCAGAATAAATATTCAATGTTTTATTTTTAATTTCAAAATGATTTCTGAACAATATTTTATAATACGTTTTATTTATTAATAATTTCTCAACAATATTTTAATACTTGATTGTTCACCTGTTCACCACGTAATCTTAAGAATAATGTCGTCGCCGCGATTTCTTCTCTCTTTTTATAGGTAAATTTTGTACCAAATAAATTTTGTACAAAATGGTCAAAATAAAGTTAAATTGGTGGAACGAAATCATTGCTTTACCAGATCAGCGATCGCCACATCATCCGAATTTCTGTACAAAATTATACCTATCCTTTAACTACTAGAGGTGATATCTGTCTTTCAAATATGGTACTAATTAATAAATTATCGACGTTGCAGTTTTGATCTCAATACCGACTTTATAGATATCAAATTACACTTCAGTGTTTAATATACAATTTGGCAAGTAACATGCAAAAATAATAAACAAAGATAAATATTATTTACAACATAGTGTTTTCATTTAAATTCTAATACTAATTTTAATTTCAGGATGGCATCTTTAACATTCTCCCCCCATGTAAATGACTCCAGTCATTAACTAATTGGTAGTTTGCATATAGTGGTAATTGGCCTCTTGAATGTTAATGTTGCAGTTTTCACCGTGATAACTCGAACAAGGTTATCTTTGCCAGAATGCACCAACTGTATTCTCCCCATTGGCCAACAAGTTGTGCGTACATTTTTTGTTTTAGGATGACAATATCTCCAACTTTGATGTTATCGTGTTTTTGTTGCCATTTGTTTCGCTGATTTAAATTATTCAAGTACTCGAGATGAAACCGCTTCCAAAACAGAGTCACTCTTTGACGAATCTCATCATACATTTTTACCTTCGGTTTGTTGATGTCATCATTCAGAAGTATGGTATGCATTCAGGATATATGATCATTGGTTGGCCAATCAGAAAATGGCCAGGAGTTAATGATTCATAGCTTTCATCATCAGTGGATAGTGCACAAATTGGTTTTGAATTTAAGATTGCTTCAATGGAACATAACAGTATTGTCATTTCTTCGAAGATTAAATTAATGTTTATTGTGGCCTTGGTTAGGTGAATTTTTACACTTTTGACTGCAGCTTCCCAAACTCCACCAAAATGAGTAGCAGAAGGAGGGATGAATTGCCAATCGATATTGTTCTGTGCATAAATTGTCTCTGGTTTTTTCTCAGCTGTCTATGTGCACCTATGAAGTTACTGCCATTGTCGCTGAATATTATGCTGGGTAACCCTCGTCTTGCAGTGAATCTTTTGAAGGTATTTAGAAAGGCCGTCGTTGTTAATTCACTGACTACTTCAATATGAACTGCTTTGGTAACTAGGTAAACAAAAACTGCAATGCAGCCTTTGATGGTCTGCGCACCTCTTGTTCTTCTTGACAACAGCGACAATGGACCAGCGTAGTCTACACCTACCGCGAAAATGGTCTGCGATACGGACGGTTTAACGCTGCACAGGTGACACAATTTCTCACTTCCTTGCGTATCATGGCACGATCGTTGATAATCCAATATTTTAACCTTATGAGATGAAAAGTTAATGAGCAGCCGGGGTACAAATACGTTTGATGAGTGTGTTGAATGATTATTTTGCTAAGCAGATGACCAGCAGGTAAAATAAATGGATGTTTTGTATTATAACTATATGTTGCATTCTGCAGTCTTCCGCCAACTCGTAGAACACCATTACTATCAATAAAGGGTGCTAGTGATGCCAACCTATTGCCTTTGCTGACATGGGAAAATATGATAAGTAGACTAAATTCTTCTGAAAAATGCTCGTGTTGTACGGCTTTTACTAGTATTTCGGTAGCGTTGTTTAATTCTGCCATTCTAAGATACGGTGTAGATGCCTTATGATCCATTTTCTTTATCCTTTTAACAAATCTCAGGACGTAACTAAGAATTCTAATTAATTTTGAAAAATTTGATGTTTTAGTAAGTATATTTGCCACGAAATCACTGTGCAATGCTACCTGATGTACTGCAACCTTTGGTTTCTTTCTCTCTTTGAATGCAAATTTTGTATCCCAATCACTTGGATGTCGTTTTGGCCATTCAGTTTGGGTCATTAGCCAGCTTGGACCATGCCACCATTTATCACAGATCAACAAAGCAGATGGTAAAATGCCTTGTCAAGCCACATCCGTGGGGTTAGATTGAGATGGAACGTTCTCTTGTATATATGCGACTCTTCCAACAAACGTCTTCCACTTGGACAGATGATCTGACAGCCAGGCCAGCACAATGGTTGAGTCCATCCAGGCATGTATTGTTGGCTGAAAACTTCCAAACACTTCTGTTGATAACATTGCCAGTAATTTGGATAGAAGTTGTGCGCCGCATAATTCCAAACGCGGTATGCTTACACTTTTGATTGGTGCGATCTTTGTTTTCGCGTTCACTAATTGCACAGATGAAATTCCATTATTATATGTGCATTTACAATACACAGCTGCTGCGTAAGCTAGTTCACTAGCATCGGAATAACCATGCAACTCCACTTGATGACCCTGTGTTACTCTTCTGGATATCTTTAATTTATCAAAGTATGAGAATTCACTTCTTACTTTATGCCAGGTTTTTGCTATTTCATCTGGTACAGAGTCATCCCAGCCTAAATTTTGTAGCCACCGACTTTGGAATAACATTTTTAGCATTATCGTAGTAAGAGCTAAACATCCCAGCGGATCGACGATTTTGGAAGATTCAGACAGTATAATTCGTTTGCTAATAATCGCATGGTCTGAATAAGATGCCACTTTAAACGAAAATATATATTCTCAGGTGTCCAATGCAATCCTAAAACTTTAATAAAATCACCTCTGTCAAAGTTTAAGTTTTCTTCGATGATATCCGTTGAATTAAGCTCGCTCACATTTGATCTCCGTTTTCGTAAATTGAAGCGGGCTAATTTTAGAATAGTTTTTATCTCCGATTTAAGTTTCCGTGCTTCTTTGATAGTTTCAGCTCCTGTTAGGAGATCATCGATATAAAAATCTCCTTTGATGATGCTGCTTAATTTGGGTTGAGTATCTTCATATTTTATCGATAACTGATGTAGTGCCCTGGTAGCAAGGAATGGTGCAGCCGAAGCTCCGTACGTCACTGTGCGAAGTTGATAATCTTGAATGAGTAGACTAGGATTTTCGCGCCATACGATTCTCTGGTAATTTGTATCATTTTCTGTAACCCATATCTGACGATACATCTTTTCTATAGCGCCAGAGATCAGCGTGCGGTGTACGGAATCTGAGTAAAATGTTGTATGGCGTTGGCTGAATTGTGAATCCAACTAACATTTTATCGTTCAGCGATACACCAGTGCTCGTTTTCCAGGAACCATCAAACACGACTCTTACCTTAGTAGTTGTAAGTTGTACCGGAGTTTCAGATAACAGCATGGTGGGGTAAGTAGTACGTCTTAGTTTGGTTTAGCTGTTTGTCTTCAGGTGAAATAACCTTCATGTGACCAAGTTGTAGGTACTCTCTCATAAACTTAAGATATTATTCCTTTAACTCTGCATTCTTAGATAGCTTATTCTCTATTGCCATTAGTCTACATAAAGCTGATAGATGGGGAAGGGCAAGCTCTATATTTGGATCATCGTTGAAATGAATCTTCACTACAAATTTTCCATGTGAGCCTCGTGAAAGTTTTCTGGAAGTGTTCCTCGCATTTTACTTCTTTCAAGTTTCTTATCCGAAATATTCTCGATTTCCCAGAAAGCTGGAAGGCCCTGTTCAATGTTAATGGATACTTTAAAAAATGTATCGGTTAGAATGTCGACCTTGTTTGGTTTGTTGAATAACGGATCGGCTAACTTGACATGTTGAGGATGCTCCCAACTAGTTGTAGAGAAGTCACTAGATGGAAATGTTGAAGGCAGCTTATCGAAAATTAACGCTTCAATTTCGATTTGACTGCTTTCGTTGTTTGTTGAGTGAAGAAGCACTTTGGTTGTGACTACATACCTTTAGTGACTACATTAGATATATCTAATCCAAAGAGTAAAAATCTTGCATTTTTACTCGGTGTTTGTATTTGCTTCCAACATGACTCGGTAATAAATGATGCTTGTGACCCAGAGTCTAGCAAGATCCGGGCAGCATGCTTCGCGCCAAAATGATCATATACGACGGCAGTTGGCAAAATTGACTGGAAATTGCTCCCAATATGTAAGTTTGTAATGGTATGATCATCCGAAGTCGTTGAGCATTCTTCATTACTGTCGACGTTAGTCTGGATCAAGTTAACTTGTTAAACGTTTCCCTTTGAATAACTTGGTATACCATAGTATGATGGCGTCGTCGGCAAATGTTGCAATGTCTAGTCGATTTGCACTTGTCTGCTTTGTGTGATGTGCCCAAGCAATTAAAACACAAACCCTTATTTGTCACAAATAACCTGCGTTCGGGAACTGACAATCCGTTGAACTGCTCACATTTCATCAACATCATTTTTGCACTGCACACAGGAACTGGGTCGTGATTCAACAGTGGCCAAGTTGACTACTTTTTTTTTAAACAACCTTTTTTGTTGTCGTTTGGCATGCTTCCAATGTGTTACATTCTGAATTCAAAAACGTCAAAAAAATTTCAATTGTTGGGAATTCAATATCGCTTGAATATTTTGCCAATGCGCGCTTTGATTCCATGTCAAGCTTCTCCACTAGAATTTATATTACCCACGGGTCACGGGTATGTTCATTCGTGGTCATTTAATTCCATCAGGTTTGGAGAAGCTGCGGTCTGGCGACTCTTGTAAGAATGATCTCTGCCTTTCAACTTATTTGCCTATGGCTTCGTAAGTGACAACTGTGCTGAAGATTCCCGGCGACCAACATGTGCACACAATTGTGTCTTCGCACGGAGGTATCGGTTTTGAAATCGTCTGTATCAGAAGTTTGGTCCGGATAGATCAATAATTTTTCCTCAATTTTTCTGAATTCGATGAACGTACGTTCAATCATTTCAATCCTTACTCTAAAATCGTCAGGTATTTCCTCATCTTGATTTTCGCTCAACCATTTTCCAACACGTGTGATTATCGCCTTACCTGACATCGTTTTCGCTAATTGAATAACCTTCTAATTGTAGACGTTCCCTAATTCCTGTGATTGTTTGAAAATTTCGCCAATTTTCCAATTAACAGGGTCACTGATATCTCACTTTATTTTCAATAAATTTTTTATTTTTTTGTTTGAATGTTAATTCTTCATTCGCTCACAGTTTCACAAATGTAGGTTTTCGTAATTACTTTCACTAAAGCAAATGGATTTCGATTGATGCGCAGAAATCCAGCTCGAAGGACCATGTAAAATTTCGCAATAAATATTCAGAATAAATATTCAATGTTTTATTTTTAATTCCAAAATGATTTCTGAACAATATTTTGGAATACGTTTTATTTATTAATAATTTCTCAACAATATTTTAATACTTGATTGTTCACCCCGTAATCTTAAGAATAATGTCCTCGCCGCGATTTTTTCTTTTTTTTTATAGGTAAATTTTTTACCCGCCAAAATAAAGTTAAATTGGTGGAACGAAATCATTGGTTTACCAAATCAGCGATTGCCACGTCAGCTCAAAGGGGCAAAGGCTGACTCCCACAGGCAAGAGGCCGTAACAGCTTAACAATCAAAGGTGAAATTGATGCTAAAGATGCATGATCATTATGGATACGGGAGCGAATCGCATGATTGTCCGTAAAGATCTGATCTGTCGAGATATACAACCAGCTAATGGATTGAAGTTAGAAACAGCAACTGGAGATAGGTCAATAATAAAAGGCAAAAAGATCGTGAAAACAAAGATCAGGAGAACTCTTTTCAAACACGAGGTGCTGATTGCAGATATTGTGGTTGAAGTCATTTTGCAAATGGCTTCTTGGTGGATGTTGGACGAAGAGTATTAGCTTAAGATAACTGGTAGGAGCAACTAGCAGGCAAATTATTGTTGATCATGGGGAGAAGCTGCCACCGAACTCGCAGAAGATCGTGTGGGGATGATTGGAGAGAGGTTCTGGGTCAACCAGTTTGTGTGTTGTTGAAGCTAAGGAAGAGGAGAGCGGAGCCAAAGAAATTATAATCGGGAAAGCCCTAGGTAAATCAGGCAACGACTATAGAGTACGAATTAGGATTCTCAATCTCTCGGATAAGATAAAAACATGTTGTAATGACCAATGGAAGAAAAGATCACAGCGGTAAAGGATTGGTCAAGGAAGAATAAGTCATTCGAATGGAAGAATGACCAGGAAGAAGTATTCGAGGAACTAAGGAGATGATTATGTGTCGTGCCAATCCAAGCATACCCTATACCCAACGTGCAATTTATTTTGGATGCAATGACGGTATTTGAAGAGTGTTATCATAGAAAACGGATAGCCAAGAACGAGTTATTGCATTCTACTCAAAACTTTATCAAAGCTGGAGCGTAATTATTGCGAAACAAGAAAAGAATTGTTGGCTATAGTGGAATGCGTTAAGTATTTCCATAAGCACCTTTATGGCCAAAAATTCCATTTACGGGCGGATCACGGAGCTTTACGATAGCTGTTGCAATTCAAGAACCCAGAGGGATAAGTAGAACGTAGGATCGAACGTCTTTATTGCTACGATTCCAGAACATCGGAAGGGAAGCGCACACTGAAATGCCGACGCATTATCTGACCATGCACAGAGAATGCAAACATTATGGTCATATTGAAGCAAAGGAAGGCACCATCGACGTTAGGCTTACGCAAGTGCTGCCTGATGAGGAGTGGACGGATGAAATGGTCAGGAAAGAGCAATTATATAACACGGGTTTGTCGATTATCAAAGAATCGAAGGAGAAGGAACACTGACCTACGGACAAACTTGAATTGTCAAGGCTTATTGGAGTCAATGGGATAGCCTCCGAATAGATAATGGGTGTTTAAAACGAATGTGGAAAGCACGGATGTCAAAATGAAACAATTATTACTGGTGTAACCGAAGAGTCGGATTGCGGAAATCTTGAAAGAGTATCACGGAGGAGCAAGTGGAGGCCACCTAGGAATTAATAAAATACTAGCCAAGGTACGTCAACGATTCTATTGGGCAGGATGTAGACAGTTGGTGATAGAATGGTGCTAAAAATATAATCGATGTGTGGCGGTGAAGGGACCCGCACGTATGTGGGCCATTTCCCACCACCGAAAGGGGCAATAAATACGTGCTAGTAATAATGGATTATTTCAGCAAATAGCTGGAGGTGTACCCCATACCCAATCAAGAGACAACAACAATAGCTGATGCCGTGCTCAACAACTGGATTAGCAGATTTGGAGTGCCGAAGGAGATTCATACCGATCAAGCGAGGAATTTTGAATCGGTGGTATTTCAAGAAATATGCCAGGTGCTCGGTATAAATAAAACTAGAACAACGCCAGTCTATTATCCACAATCTGATGCTGGAAAGATTCAATGGCACATGGGAGGAATATCTAGCGAAGGTCGTGGAGAAAAATCAACGTAACTGGGATCGACAAATACCGATGTTCCTGATGGCCTCTCGATCAGCAATACATGACACAACAGGAATGACACCAGCTAAAACGATATTTGCAGATAATCTACGATTACATGGAGATTTAAAGTTTGGGGCTGTTCCATCAGCAGGTTTATGTGGACAGGATTACGTAGACCGGATGAAAGAAGATCTTAAAGAGACACATCAGTTTGTACAGGAGACAATATGGATGTCAAGTGACCGGATAAAAGCTCGATGACATACGAGCAAATCACCAAGGCTTCCGGGAAGAGCAAGTAGTATGGCTTCACAACCCACAACGAAAGTATGGATTATCACCGAAGCTGTACTGTCATCACAAAGATGAACGACGTGGTTTGTCGAATTCATAAGAGACATCAAGGTAAACCGAAGGTGGTGCATTTAGAGGCTGGCTCTGTACAGAGGAGGTGATTTGGGACCTGTTTGGGCAAGGTTCTTAGGTGAGGGGTAGTGTTACGATGATACCTAGGGTAGAGTAGAATAAGTTGATTAAAAGCACAAAGTTTTAGTGACTACTAGTGACACCTAGGTTAGGATATTTCATAATTTGTTTATTGTAATAAAATGGAAATTTTCCATGCTACAATATTCTATATTGTACGGGATATTCTTACTGGAAAGAGCATGAAATTTCTAGAAATTTGGTTTCAGTGTACAAAAAAGGCGACTAACATCGAATTGGATTAATCGTATTTGGAAAGCAACAGGTAAAAATTAAATAGAATGATTAAAAAGTGAATTAGTGCGATTTAAAAATAGTGCGAATATAAAAAAAGTGATTTTATAAATTATTGTTAATTAATTGTGTTAAATTAATTTTTGGTGTTCGTGTTAAATTGAAGTGTTTTGTTGTATTCACAATCCAGTGATTCGAACCCTGATTGACAAGGCGAAAACGTAACAATATTAAGAAATATAAATAATTTTAGGTTAAAAGTGTACAATAATGAAAAATCAAAAAATATGATAATGGCATATATCTTTTTAATAATATTCCAAATAACTTTAAAAATGAAACAAGTTTAAAAGTATTTAAAAAGAAGTTTGATTAATTATTGCAAAGAAAATTTTTGAATGTAATAATTTACGAATTCATTTAAAAAAAATATAAATTTAATAGTATATTATACTAAATAAAGTTATAAATAAAAAGCGCGAAACTCGAATAGGCCGAAAAAAATGTGTTGTCCCTTAAATGCGGAAACTGAATAGTACGATACTCGTCATTAAAAAAACTCTGGATATACCCGCTTATTCGTCAGAAGATATCTTAAGAACAATAATCTAAACGCCCGGAGTCCTAGAAAAGAGCCATTTTTCACGAAAAGGCATGTATACGAACGTAAAAATTCGCTTTGGAATACAAGCCTAATCGAAAAGTGTTACAATATTCACGTGCGTGTTCGGGTGAGAGCAAAATTGTATTTTAGGGTAATTCTGAATGAAGAAGATATATCAGACGGCCACCTAATACTGAATTTCATTCTAGAAACACACATGCCGTAAAACATGGTGGTTGCAATATAATCCTGATTCCCGTTCGTTTCATGAAACGACAAAGAACCGCAAGGAGTCTTGGAGTTCTGTAATTTTATTTAATAGTTATGACGAAGACGTTATTTTGTATGTACCGGATTATGATGAAAAAAAATCTACCGAATAAGGGATTTTTTAGCGTCTAGTTACAATCTTTAAAGAGAATCAATGCAATACAATGTGTGCTGTTGGAGTGTCACGAAATACACGCGTACCTTGATGGCAAACTGCTGGTATCAAGGTATGCAATGCACCCCTGGTTTCCTCTACTTAAAATGGGAGTGAAGCGTTGCGTATGTTACGTTACGATGGTAAAATTAAACTACGAAATAATTAGAAAAACCTCGAATAGGTTGTAAAATTACATAAACAAATAAACCAATATTAAGATAAACAATTTACTTATAAGGTCGCTTTGGAGAAAAGTTAGGTTTAGGTGGCGGTCCACTAGGACCAGGCACAAACACAAAAATGGTCCGTAGCCATAAAAGGGAAATGTTAAAGAGTTTATAATTTGAATATATTTAAATGGAAAATCTACAAGTCAAATCTATATATAAGATTTATCCCTTACAAGAAAATACTTAACCCATAAAATGAGAACCTACCTGTTGGTTTTTTGAGCTGAAAAAACATTTATTCACCTATTCCACACGAGCCGCGCTTATGCTGTTGCATTTCTTCGTCTCTTACCTTTTTGCACTGTTTTTGCCTATAAACAAAATTTAGTGCAAAGAGGTAAGAGACGAAGAAATGCAACAGCGCAAGCGCAACTCGTGTGGAATGGGTGATTGTGCGGTGGCAACCCGAAAATTTGTTGACAAATGAAAAGACAAAACTATGTCATTTTCAGTCATGTATTCATTTACAACACAGCAATTCCTTTTTGGTTGTATTTTAGGGACCACCAAGATCATGCAATTGGCCACCAAAATCATGCGATTTGACACCGTTAGATTATTTTCTTTTGGGTTTTTTGAAAAGTAAAGTGAATAGCAATGATCTACAAACAATTCAAGATCTTAAAAGCCACATTCGAGCTGAAATTGGGCCATTGAACTGCTTTTATTGCAAAAAGTCATTAAAAATTTTGATGTTCGGATGAAGGTATGTAACAAGAGCCGTCACGGTCACATGTACGATGTTGTATTTCATACATAAATAGCATAGAACCAACTTTCATTTTCAATAAAAATGTTTGGATTTCCAACAAACATTATGTGTTTTTTTTAATATTAATAAAAAAACTAGCAGATGGAACATGCTGTATATCTCATTTTCACCCAAAGCAATATAATAACATACTACGTAAGAACATAATTACAATATGTACACACAGAACTGGTAAAATTTCTCACAACCTTACACTTGGATTCAAAACCAATGTAGAAATAAATAATTAAACACAACCAACGAATAATTTCCCCCATTCAACAAATTTCAACAAAAGATTTTGTTAAAATAGAAACACAACACAAAACTTAGGAAACCTTGAGGTTCGTTAACCTTGAAGATTACAAAATATAAATATTCTGAAGTTTAATATTTATGTATATAAGCGAGTAAGAGGTATTTTAATAAAATACACATACAAGTATGTATTAAATATAATATATTTCATTCAGGTGGATTGTACAGTAGGAACTGACTAATCGCAAACACTTAATTTTCCAATAACACATTGAATTCCTGAAATTACCCTGGTTTCCTCGAAGATATGTTGTTACAATGAAACCTGACTTGCGCGGACATCAAAAGGAGCAAACAAGGTGTCAGTTTTTGATCGTTCAAGTTAGGCTTCCACTTAAAAAGGTTTGTGCTAAAGTGACTCACTGTATTATAAAAACAAAACACCACACTATCAAAAAAAATCTAAAAAATAATACCATGAGAGCTACAAAATAAAACAATTGTTAGTAATGACGGGGAAAGTTTAACGACCTTATTAATAATATTCCATTTCTAATGACAAATAAAGAAATAAAATTGACAAAAATAAGTTAAATCTCCTTGGACACGTAAATAACAAAACAAAAGAATTTAATAATTACTAGGTATTCTAAGTTCTAGTTTGTGGGAAAGAAGTAAAGGAATTTTTGTTCATGTAAGGGGGTCTTTAGTAATTATGTGGAAGAATTAAAAAATGGTTCTCGCTCTCACAATAAGAGAAATATGATTAGACTCTCTTATAAGGTCAAGGTTCTTTGAGGTTGACATAGAAGATAATTTAATTTATTAATACAAATTCAACGAAGAGAGCCGTCGCGTAACTTAACTAATTATAATTTGAGCTTCAAATCGATTAAACTGTATGTAATTCTAAAAATCATTCCAACCCAATAATATTTGAAGGGGGCAAACGAACTAAAATTCATCGGTTACTTACACTTCTAAACAACAAGAGTTATACATATGAAACCCAAGCTTAAAAATAACCTTGGTTGTGGACGTTTCGCTCTGGAGAGCAGAAAGCAAAGTTGTTATATTGTGTGATACACGTAAGTCTTTGTATGTATGTATATTTTTTCAGAAGTTAGTCAACCAATAATTTTTAGTAGTTTGATAAATGTAATCAGTATGAAAATAGGATTTTACACGATATTTTTAGGATTGGTTTCCTAGATACGAAATTTACGTTTTGTTTGAACGATCAATTCTAAAATAGTTATAATCAAGGTGTAGTGTAATCTAGACTAAAATATTTAACACAGTTCGATGTATATGTGTTTGTACTAAGTACAAAAAACTAAAAAAATCGATAGTTTTAAAATTTCTGTTTTTTATATTTTATTTTCATCATGCATCGTTGAATATTCATGGCTGTCTCTTATGTTATACAACTATATTATACAACTCATTTATAATGTAAAATGGATGCCTATTACATATACATTTAACCAGAATGCCGTAGTTGGCATTTTTGTATACATATATGTATTTTCAATTGTAATTCGTTCTATTCTACACTTCTAAAATATAAACATAAAAAACTAAACATCAACATTAGGTCAAGGAAAAAGTTTATGGCGTTTTTTTCTCCAATATAGGGCTTTAGAGTCGCATGACGTAATTCTAATCCTATCAGGCTATACTATGGTGCTTTTGAAAGGTAAGAGGTGGATTGACTCCAAGTAAGGTAATGCTTTGTGTTTGGTGGGATTGGAAAGGAATCGTGCGTCATGAACTGCTCCAACCTGGCCAGTCGATTGATTCCGCTCTCTACTAACAACAAATAAGGCGATTAAAGCGCGCAATTGAGGTAAAGCGGCCAGAATTGATTAATAGGAAAGGCGATGCCTTGATGCAAAGAAAGTTTCGATGCATCCTCTGTACATCCCGGACCTTGTCCCTTTCGAATGATATTTGATTCGCTCTCTGCAAAACTCTCCAACTCTCTATGGTGTGAAGCTGATTTCAAAAGAGGTCTGTGAAAATTACTTGGTTCAGTTTTTCGCTTAGAAGTTCTACAGTGATGGCTTTACCATATTTGTGAAAAACGCCACAAACTTTTTCCTTGATCCAATAATTAAGAAATTAACATACGAGTAATATAATTATTATTTAATTTACAGATTCCCTAAGAAGAAGATAACGGTTATTCTGACCTCTTTCGTTTTTGATGGAAATCGATGAAAAGGTTCTCTTTACAAAATAACAAACAAAACGGCTTTCGTTTCTTTCTATGGACTTTCGGCAGAGCGTGTTTCATCATTTTCTCCCTTTTTTTAAAATTAAAACTTGTAAAAGCGTTGTTCTAAGAAGATATTTAACCGATTTATTTTGAAACCTTGGGTGCGATTATGTAAGCATTACGAGTTTCGAGTTTCTCGAAATTGCGCCAAATGCTTAAAAAGAATACCCTTTCTTTTCTTTAATTATAATCTTTTTAATTATTCTTTAAAAGAATCTTTTTAATCATTACGAGTTCTGTCGTACTTAAAACAGTGTACGAGTAAAACAACAACAGCAAGTCGCAATTAGGAAAACTCGTAAAGTTATACATAAATCGTGTTTTGTCGCAATTTCGAGAAACTCGAAACGTAATGCTTAGCTTAAATAATCGCACCCCTTAAAATATTGTTTGAAGCATAAAAAGAATAAAACTACCAGAAACGGAATCAATACGATTGTACTCAATCAACCTCACTAATACTCGTCGGTGATGCCTATTTGCGAGATCTAAGAGCTCTATGTAAATATACCTTCAAATATAGTTATCCGATTATGTGACTTCCTACCCCTTAGTTCCGAATGTAGCACTACATTCAGATGAGAGCCACGCTCTGAATTTGGGGCTGAATTTGGAAATTATTATTCTCTGAATAACCTAAAAACGTATTAAAGTCTGACATACAGTTGCGAACAAAACATAAAATAATTAAAGCAATTAAATAATTCAAAGTAATATTGACATTAAAAATCGCATTTAAAATATTTTTATGTAATTTTTTAATTTAAAGTTATTACTTGTAATTTACATAATAAAACTCATATTACTTATAAATTACTTAATAAAAGTACTTATGATTGTTACCCAACAGTTGTAAATGTTTTGTTCGCAACTGTATATTCTCGTTGAGGCTTTGAACATCGCTGTTAAAGATAAACATATTTTTACAGTTTTATGGGTAACGATTCATTGTGGAATTGAAGGCAATGGTATCGCTGATTCTTTACCAATAGTAATATATGCGTGGACTGCCCAGAAGGCAAATCTGTATTCACTTCGTAAGCAATTGTCCGTTTTTTTAAAGAGTTCAATCGCAAGTCAATTGTATGTCTATCTAGATTGGTCAGTTGTTCCCTCCTTTGGCAAAATCATTTTGGAATTCTGACAGATCGTGTATTCCCTTTATGGCGTTGGCTACAACGAAAACGGTAGAATCGTCTTGGCTTTCAAACAATTAAAAAACGATTAAATATTCTTGAGTTATTTATATTTCAAATCTGCACCCTTATTCTGTAACAAATAAGATAATGTGTAAATGTGAAAACGGGTAAACTTTGTGATTTTTTACTAAAATTACATTAAATTGTTTTTCGATTCTCTTTTCGTTCACTGTTTATCACGTGTAAACTTTATCTTATTTTTTATAGAATAAGGCTACTGTTCTTTGTAAATACAACAGACCAGGGTATAAATTGCAATCGCAAATGACGCAATGAATCAAAAATTACCGGAAGGTAAATAGTATTAGTAAATGTGGCTGTATGTTCGAATGTGTGTTTTTTAGTTTTTCATTTAACGTGATGCAAATAAGGGAGACAATATGATATAAATAAGAGAGGCAATATGATACAAAGAAGAGAGGTAATTTCAGAAGAGAAACAACTTTGGGTTAAACTTTTTATTCGTGTTTTA
The DNA here is from genome assembly GCA_958295665.1 of Tipula vernalis. NCBI lineage: Eukaryota > Metazoa > Arthropoda > Insecta > Diptera > Tipulidae > Tipula > Tipula vernalis. The sequence goes on along the minus strand of OY282559.1, from coordinate 201,474,476 downwards.
TCGTCAATAGAAGTCGCATTTTTTTTCATACAAACTCTATGAAAATAAATTATTTTTTAATGTTTCTATTACTAAAGATACATGTTAAACCGAAAGTGGTCTGACTGAAAATGTCCGAGATAAATTCAACATTAAAACGGCGGCTTGACTGAAAGCAAACATAATTAACAAGAGGATCCTCTTATTAATAATCTTTGCTTTCAGTCAAGCCGCCGTGTACATGTTGAATTTATCTCGGGCGTTTTCAGTCAGACCACTTTCGGTTTAACATATATCTTTAGTATATGTCCCTTGAATTATAGATGTTTTTGGTAAAAATACTCAAATATCAATCGGCGTTAGTAGTGTGTGTGATATACACATTAAGTGATGTGAGTGATAAACGACTAATGTCAAAACCAACAAAAATGTTTATAGTAATTCATAAAAGTATTTTAATTACTCAGTGTAATGTAATTTGCCCAGCCTTGGTATACGATTAGTATTGGGAACACGAAAAATATAAAAGTGATAAAGTGATAATGGTATAAAAATTATAACTAAATTACTGTGGAATAATTGTGTTGTGTTAATTTGCAGTTTTCCATTACAGAAAAAAATTTCGTTTTGACGTTTTTTGCAAAATTTATAACTTCTTTGCTTTAGCCCCGAAAACAAACTTTTTTTCTGTGAATAATAGTATATTATTGAACGAGCATATAATGATAGCTGTTATTCACGAAGATGAAGTTTACCGATACGAGCCGATAGGCGAGTGTCGTAAATCATCTGAGTGACTAACATCCATTATATGCGAGTAGAATACGATACTTTGTCCACGACCGATAAAAAATTGTATTCTATTATCAAATTCTTTAAATAAACCTAAAATACTTTCCGTCAGCATTTTGACATCTCAGTTTAATAATAATGAAAATGGCAAGAGACTACTAGATAAAATTTCAAAAATGAAATTTGTATTTGGTAGTAGTGAATAATGGAAGAAGCGACTAGCTAAACTAGCAGTGAATAATGGATATCATTATAATTGAAGAAACAAACGTATAATGAGTATATTATACGTTAGTCGTGGACAATAGTATATTATTCAACGAGCATATAATGATAGCTGTTATTCACGAAGATGAAGTTTACCGACACGAGCCGATAGGCGAGTGTCGTAAATCATCTGAGTGAATAACAGCCATTATATGCGAGTAGAATACGATGCTTTGTCTTCGACCGATAAAAAATTATGTTTTATTATCAAATCCTTTAAATAAACCTAAAATTTTGACGTCTCAATTTAATAATAATGAAAATAGCAAGAGAGTACTAGATAAAATTTCAAAATGAGTAGTGAATAATGGAAGGAGGCACTACTAGATAAACTAGCAGTGAATAATGGATATCATTATAATTGAAGAAACAAACGTATAATGAGCATATTATATGTCAGTAGTGGACAATAGTATATTATTCAACAATCATATAACAGCTATCATTATAGCTGTGAATAACAGCTATCATTATAGCTGTGAATAACAGCTATCATTATAGCTGTTATTCACGAAGATGAAGTTTACCGACACGAGCCAATAGGCGAGTGTCGTAAATCATCTGACTGAATAACAGCCATTTTATGCGAGTAGAATACGATCCTTTGTCCATGACCGATAAAAAATTGTATTTTATTGTCAAATCCTTTACATAAACCTAAAATAATTTCCGTCGACATTTTGACGTCTCAGTTTAATAATAATGAAAATGGCAAGAGACTACTAGATAAAATTTCAAAAAGGAAATTTTTATTTGGTAGTAGTGAATAATGGAAGAAGGGACTACTAGATAAACTAGCAGTGAATAATGGATATCATTATAATTGAAGAAACAAACGTATAATGAGTATATTATACGTTAGTCGTGGACAAACGTTAATTAAGTCCCGAATATGTTGGGAAAACTTTTGAAAGGTAACTTTGATTTTACTAAACTTAAAAAAGGTCTAACACTGTAAAGTTATTGTTGAGTAAAATCGAAAGTTCTTCTACAATTTAAATTTTTGTAATTGTACCGACCAAAGATGTTTTAACTTAATTTTTGTAAGGTGTGGTCTTATAAAATTAAATAAACTCTGCTGATTCCAAACGCATTTTTGATAGTGAATAGACATGCTTAGTGTAGTAATTTTTGGGATTGCAAATTGCCATTGACAATTTTCAAAAAATTACTAAAATTAGAAAGAAGTTGATAAAGAGATCCAAGAGAGCCCGAAGATCTAAAAAATCTTAATTAGAGTACCAATAAATAAAATTAATTAATAAAATAACAAATAAATTCTACACCACTAGGTAAAATATTTAACCCTTTGCACTCGAGCGGCGATGCATGGTTTGCCGTAATCTACAAAAAAATTGCCAAATTTACAAAATGTAAATTTTCCAACTTTACGAAAAAATAAGTATTTTTATTTTTATAAATTTAATTGTATTTCAAATCAAATTTACTTATTTTCTTAAAAAAGTGTTTCGAGTTGGCGGTATGTTCATACCAAAACCCTTTCGAGTGCAAAGGATTAAATAAGGTCTATATGAAATTTTGAAATAATATGCATAAATTATAATTTGGCCTGGGTTGTGGTATTACTTTCGGGAGAGCTAAATATCTACATTTACTACAACAGGAAGATAAATGATTCCTGACCCAGAAAACAATTGAATATTTAATTCCAAAATAGCATCCGGCATTGATCACAAAAGGTAACCATTTATTTTTTTAGGACATTAGTTTAATCTATTGGCGTTACATTAAAATAATTTTACGTTTTTCAGTAAAATATTTATTTGCCAACTTATTTATTGAATTAATTATTTCGAAGATTCTTTCGGCTTTTTATAGACAAAATATATTAAAAATAATGGCATTCACAACAATTTCGACTTGTTAATCAGAAAAATGAAGAGGCCAATCATTTATAAATATATCTACCAGAAAAAAGTAGAAATATCAAAAAAGTATTGTAAATTAAGTATTCCCGAAATTTATTTGATTAAAGCAATCTCTTAATAAATATAAATGTAAGGTTCTGTAAACTGTAAAAACCAAACAAAATTAAATAAAAATTTGTGGATTAAAAAAATAAAAATAACAAACAAATTATTATGTGTTTTTATTTTAATTTTAATTAAATAGTGATAAATTTGGTAAAACATTCATGTCATAAAAAAATAAATAAAAATGTCAAAAAAAATTGTATTCTCCTATGTATAAATGTTACGAATTATGATGTCTTTATTTTACATGGGCCAATAATGCGATCCGCAATAACCGCGGATGAAGACGGATATATGTATTCGCCTGAGTTCTTTGCGGATGTGTATTTGAATATTATGGGCTAAATGTTTATTCGCAACAAATTAAAATGCGTCTTCACAATTCAAATCAAATTACAAATATATAAAACCCAAATTTTATTTTGTAATACCTCTATTCCCCTAAAATAATATAGCCACTGGGTGGATTATATTAAAAAGCTTCACTATAAATATCTATTTGTTGTCTACGAATGAAGCAAGGGCCAAACAGTTTTAAACTGCTATTGGGAAGTTCGATAGAGTGTGGGGAAGTTCGATAGAGGGTCGGGGTTTACCCTACTCTTATCGGGAATTGAACCTTGAACCCTGCCCTAGGCCTAGCATTGCCATTACGTTAGGTCGTGTCTCGGACACAAGCTCATCGGTTTTTTTAAAGCACACGAAAAAAGTAAAATAAAAAAACCCGAGTTTATCAATTTATGGGTATCTTGATTTTAATTTCTCACGATGTTCGATATTCACGAGAATTTACTTTTTGATTTCCCGTGAATATCCGAATACCATCATGTTGTAAAAACTGAAAAATATTTATTTTCTGTGAATTTGTGAACCTGTGTATTTTTTTTTTTTGATCTTCTAAAAAATTAATTTCCACTTAATTTACAATAATTGGAGTGTGTGCACGTGGATTTAGGAATTTTCTTGGTTTGGCTGTAACTATGTGATGGGAAGAGGTCGGTTTTTTCCTTAGGGTATTTCTTTCGAGCTTCTCAACCAATCAAATCACTCATGGTTGATTCACAAGGTCTGCTTTTACCCTTGGTATTTAATAACCAATAATCACTAAAATAACCATAAAATGAGAGTTGGAAAAAATACCCTAGGGTAAAAGACAGCGGCCTGATGAGAAGATTGATTTTTTCATAATCATAAGCTCATCAGTTCGAAACTGGATTGGATTCTCTTACAATCTTCGAAACATATTAAAATCATTTAATTAAAATAAATAGAATTATGTCTATTAGTCGGTTTCGTTGAATTACTGTTCGTAAATACTAATATACTTCTCGTGTTAATCGAAACACAATTAAAATGGTCTAACCACCGGTAGCATATTAGAAATTACATGAATTAATTAACATTCAACAAAAACATTGATAAAAAGTAAAAATTAGCTTACACACACAGCAGTGTGAATATCGTGAAGAGGAAAAAAATTGTAAGAGAATTCATCTGTATTAGAACGATTCGCTAGTACTTAAATCACAGCACATTCTGTATATATAGAATGTAAATTGTGGTATAATCAGTCCAGTCGCCGCGGCCTGATGAGAAGATTTTTTTTTTCATAATCATAAGCTCATCAGTTCGAAACTGGATTGGATTCTCTTACAATCTTCGAAACATATTAAAATCATTTAATTAAAATAAATAGAATTATGTCTATTAGTCGGTTTCGTTGAATTACTGTTCGTAAATACTAATATACTTCTTGTGTTAATCGAAACACAATTAAAATGGTCTAACCACCGGTAGCATATTAGAAATTACATGAATTAATTAACATTCAACAAAAACATTGATAAAAAGTAAAAATTAGCTTACACACACAGCAGTGTGAATATCGTGGAGGAAAAAAATTGTAAGAGAATTCATCTGTATTAGTACGATTCGCTAGTACTTAAATCACAGCACATTCTGTATATATAGAATGTAAATTGTGGTATAATCAGTTCAGTCGCCGCGGTCTGATGAGAAGATTGATTTTTTTCATAATCATAAGCTCATCAGTTCGAAACTGGATTGGATTCTCTTACAATCTTCGAAACATATTAAAATCATTTAATTAAAAGACAGCATCATGAATCCACAGCAGAACTATAAAATTATGTTGTTCAGTAATCATTTTTTATTCATGCATATTTAAAAAATTTACTATTTTAAAGTATGCACCTACTTTCAAAGACTTGCATAATAAATCATAACACTAATCCGTCTTAGCTAAATTGTAACACATTTTTCTATAAGGGTAGACAAGAAACAAAACCTGTTTTACTGTAAGAAGATTATTAATACATAAATTTCGATTTTACATAAAAGGTTGTTATTTTTTGACGTTTTGACAATTTTTATATTTTAGTGACAAACTTAGGCGGTAATCACTTTTACTACCACCAAAACTAAAATCAACGATCACCTTCTGAAATCTCACCTCTGGTGGCCTATTCTCGAATTCCACATCCATTTTCCACATGTGGACATCTGTCAAAATTAATAAAAACTGAATTTTTTCGGTACTAAGGGAATATTTCCGGATGGGTAAAAGCAGGTGGAAAATATTCCCCATATAGGAAAATGTCCATGCCGCATGTGTTTTATATACGAATTACATTTTTCGAACGTTTTTGTTTGAACTTTGACAGATGTCCATATCACATGTGGAAAATGGATGTGGAATTCGAGAAATCGCCCCCTGGGGCCCTATTCTCGAATTCCACATCCATTTTCCACATGTGGACAACTGTCAAAATTCATAAATATTGAATTTTTTCGGTACTAAGGGAATATTTCCGAATGGGTATAAGCTGGTAGAAAAAAATCCCCATATAGGAAAATGTCCATGCATGCATGTGTTTTATATACGAATTACCATTTTCAAACGTTTTTGTGTGAACTTTGACAGATGTCCACATGTCAAAAATGGATGTGATTCGAGAATAGGCCCCCTGGTAATCCAAAAATAAAAGTTTTTTCATTGTGATGCTATGCTCTGTTAGACAGTGAAAGTCACATTTATTTTTCGTCTTTCTTATGCATACATACTTATAAAAACGAAAACAATTTTTTTATACAACTACACATTAGTTTATCTACTTTTATTTTTATTTATTGTTTGTCAATCACGTTATCAGCGTACAACTATACGAAAAATGTTTTGGGGTCAAGTATCACGCATTTTAAAAATAAAACCAAATTATGTTATCTTTCTGTATCCACCACGCAAAATGTATATGTATGTATATTCTCAATTAGTTGTCTGTATAAGTTTTTTAAATGGGATAACATCAACATGCTGTAATCGTACATAAACAATAAAATGCATAAATCATTTTTGTGCTCCAATTCTAATACAAATGAAAATGTTTGTAAAACACTACAAACGTGGTATGCGTTTATTTTGCTGTTGTACAAAGATAATGAAAATAGTATCATCTGATTGCGGCCTTGGACTTAATAAAAATTACGTCAAAAATACATATATTAACACATACATATATTAACACATACATGTATGTAGTCTAATAAACAATTCACTTGAAAATACTTTGTTTAGAATGCAAAACTACTGTATCGTGTTTATGTAAATGTCTTTTATGATTGAGTTCGATAAAAAATACTATGAGATGGTAACGATGGACTACCGAGGTATAAAATGAGAATCCATGTTGACATAAAGACAAACTTTTTCTTTCCGAAATTTTTGAATGAATTTAAATTTGTTGTTTGTAGAGAGAATTTAAAATTAGTTTTCTATTTGTGTGTGAGTATAAAAAATAGGTACAAACATGTTATATACTATTTATAAATATGTAACATGTGTTTGATTTTTTTTTTTTGTTTATACATTTTTATTTCATAATTTTTTGCTGTTGGCCTAGATTTTTCGTAATACAATTTTGTATTTTAACAAAAACTTTCTTTTCGTTTAAAAAAAAAATATTGTGTGTATAACTAAATCCGTAAATTAGGTGGAATATTTTATTTTTGTCAGTTATTTATGAGGTCAATTTGGAATAATTGTAAATTTATTAAGTGGTTTAATATTCATAGATTGGTTTAGTAAATACTAAACACAATTAAATAATAAACACAATGCCAACACAACATAATATTGATTGATTGATTGATTAATTGATTGAGAGTGTACGGCCAAGCATTATAGCAGGACTATCGGACTCCCGGGCACACACCGTACACCCTTATACATACAACAAAGCCGAAGGATAGGACAGGATTATTAGTTGGGACAGACTCGACCCGGTTACAGATACCAATGCGATCGATAGTTAGTAAATTATTAGTACAATATATAGTAAATAGGTTAGAACAAGGCAGCACAATCTAACTAAATTATTAGATGATCATTTCTCTGGAATCCAGGGCCGGATACTCAGGACTCGCTAAATCTAAATCAGGACTTAAAAAATTATTAATATTGTAATATCCCCCTGTCCGCCTTTCATTAATTTATCTAATAAAATATTTAAGGAAAATTTAAAATTACTAAGCTAAGATTAAAAAAACAGCGCTTATTTCATTTTTCATGGTCCTTCTATATCTAATTAATTAATTATTACATACTGCAACAAGAATTAAAATAAACGTTAAAAACCATTTTAAACATAAAATTTTACTTAAAACTAATCATAAATTTCCTACCGATCAAGAAAAAGAAATTAAATAATTAAAAAATCCATTATTTTATAAAATTTATAATAAATAATTTGAAAATGATAATGTTACATCACCACAACAGCCTAAAATCACCAATAAATCAGTTAGGTACTATAAGTATATCAAGAATCAACAAATAAAATTAATATACAAATTCCCAGGCAACTCTGAAAACTAATTTTAATTAATAAATCACCATAATACCAAACTAAAATTTAATTCTGAAATTCGGGATTAATTTTAATTCCATAATAATGATTGATTCTGGCACTATGTTATATTCTGAAAATTGAATTATTTATTAGCAAATTAAGGAAGAGAAACCTTTAAATATTCTTTAAACTAAATTAATTAATATACATTAATGAGCAAAATACAAAATATTACATATGAGTATTACAAAAATTAACATTTTATGAAATTGCATATGTAGACTTTCCCAATTCTAAGCTAAAAATTTTAAAAGAATTGATTGATTGTGAGTGTACGACCAAGCATTATAGCAGGATCTCCCGGACTTCCGGGCTCATGCCGTACACCCGTACACATATAACAAAACCGAAGGATAGGATAGGATTATTAATTGGGACAGACTCGACTCAGTTACAGACACCAATGCGATCGACTGTTAGTAAATTATTAGTACAATATATAGTAAATAGGTTAGCACAAGACAGCACAATCTAACTAAATTATTAGATGATCATTTTTCTGGGATCCAAGGCCGGATACTCAGGACTCCCTAAATCTAAATCAGGACTTAAAAAATTATTAATGTTGTAACATCTCCCTGTCCTTTCATTAATTTATCTAATAAAATATTTAAAAAAAATTTAAAATTACTAAGCTAAAATTACAATGACAGCGCTTATTTCATTTTTCATGGTCCTTCTATATCTAATTAATTAATTATTACGTACTGCAACAAGAATTAAATAAACGTTAAAAAACATTTTAAACATAAAATTTTACTTAAAACTAATCATAAATTTCTACCGATCAGGAAAAGGAAAATAAATAATTAAAAATTCAATTATTTTATAAAATATATAATAAATAATTAATTTAAAAATGATTATGTTACAGTACCATAACAGCCTCGAATCATCAATAATTCAGTTAGATACTATAAGTATATCAAGAATCAACAAATAAAATTAATATACAAATTCCCAGGCAACTCTAAAAACTAATTTTAATTAATAAATCACCATAATACCAAACTAAAATTTAATTCTGAAATTCAGGATCAATTTTAATCCCCACAATAATGATTGATTCTGGAACTATGATATATTCTGAAAATTGAATTATTTATTAGCAAATTAAGGAAGAGAAACCTTTAAATATTCTTTAAACTAAATTAATTAATATATATTAATGAGCAAAACACAATATATTACGTACGAGTATTACAAAAATAAACATTTTATGAAATATCATATGTAAACTCTCCCAGTTCTAAACCAAAAATTCTAAAATAATGTTTAAAAATTTTAAAATGTTAAGTTATAATTTAAATTCACAGCACTTGTTTCATTATTCACCGTTCTCCTGCAGAATAGTTAATTAATCGTTTACATACTGCAACCAGATTCAAAAATAAAAAGTCGAAAATATATATTCAATCGTACTATTAAATTCAAACTAATCGGCAACCTCCCCCACAGATCCAAAAAAAAGGAAATTAATAATGTTTATTTATAAAAGTATATAATATAATTTAAACATCATGACACTACGCAAAAAGTCTAGAATATCAATAATTTAGCCAAGCACCACATGTACTTATATGTGATATTTATCAATAAAACTCAAACAGTGTCTCCCAGGTATCTCTGAAAACCAAATTGCTCTACTACTTAATTAATAGAAACCAACTTATATAAATTAGTTAGTGATAAATAAAACAAAACAGACACAGCACAAGACAATACAACTTCCACACTACACAACTGCTGGACGCTTGGAGGCTCCGGATGCTGAGCGAGAACACACCAGCACTTCTGTAGCTCGGAGACTATCTAACAATTACATATAATTAAGTATAATTTCTATCAACTAAACCATCAGACAAAAATACCTGAACAAACTATGACACTTTGATATAATTAAATTAAACAGACAAGTGTTGAAACATTTTCATCAATACCTCAAACATTTTTGCAATGCAATGTAGTTTACAATATCATATAAAAAGGAAATTTCCCTTATCCTAGATAACGTACGATGCTGTTCATTTAATTAGTGTAATATTTCAATCTATATAAATATTTGAACGAAGCAGCTATATTAATTTAAATTAAATTACTTTAAATTACAATTTAATACTAATAAAGTGATTGGTTTCAGCGGAAGATATTTTGTTATTTTAAAACAAAATTTTTAACTATGTATTCAAAATTTAATTTAGGGATTGAAAATGAGCCTCTCAAAAGAAATATATTAAAGCGTTAAAAATTGATAATAAAAGCATTGCAACGCCAAGAAACGTATCAAAATAAATCCCTACAATATGGAGTATCAAACGGTAGCATCAGTTTTATAAAAAAGAAATTAATTGAAACCGGATCAACAAAAATAAGTCTCGTTGTGGACGCCCACGACTTTTAACTAAGCCGACTGAGCGGAAATTTGCACGAGTAGCAAAATCAGCTACCCCAAAATCAGCTCCAGTGATTAATCCCGGACGTCGTTCAAATATTTATGTCTGACAATGTACACATTCGAATGATTTCCTTCACACTAGTCACCTTCGCAACTCAAAAATAAAACTTATAAAACAGTAGACTACCTAAATAAAAATCCAATTAACATCATTCACCTATTGAAGAGATCTCTGTCACCAAAACCCTGCACCTAATCAAAAATTCAAAAATTTGATCATAAACATAAATATATCCACAATTTTAACTCAGTTCACGGACCTCTTTTCCTGCCAAATCAAGCATGCAAAGTAAATAAAATAATAAATCTGTGCAAAGAAAATGAAACATTCCTTTCTTAAAAATTTGTCGATGTTGAAACCCGCCATCCAAACTTCAATAAATCTATTAAGTCAACAATTAAACTCAAAAACATTTAGCCTTCCAAAATATTTTAACATAATTCCACTAAAAATCAAATTCCAACTTAGCCAAAACCAACACTTCCAAATTCGTATTCCATTTATACACTTACTCAATTTATAATTTATAATATTAATTAAACAAAAATCAATCCAAAATCAATACCTACAAAAAAATTAATTATTATTATTTGGGTAAGATTAATAATTATAAAAATTATTAATCTTACCCAAATAAACCATTCCAAATGAAATGCAGAGACAGCTCCCAACTCCAATTCGACTCAAACCCATTCCACCATAAAAAGTATAAGAATCCTGTTTGAGTCGAATATACAAGATCTCATTATGCACACTCAACTCATGATTTGAAGATTACCATACACCCATCCCTCTATCCACGAAATCCCCCCCACAAATCCCCGGGAAATTTGCGAAAACTCCGACTAACGAAATCCCGATTTACACCCATACCTCGCTTAACGAATTACTTCGTCCCAAAAATTGTACATAAATCGAAATTTCGCCAACCCAACCCCCGCAAACCCCCCGAAAACCTACAAATAGGAACCCCGCACATCGAGGGACGGATGCGGTCGTCTCATGAACACATAGAAACACAAAGAGATTAACAACAACAGCATACAAATAACAAAATCTTATATACTAAAACCACCAACACACATTGATGGTAAATACCCTATACCATCTTTCATGTGCGTAGCAGGAGACCTTACATCACATACAAACATACCCGATCCATTCATAAAGATACAGGAAACTACTTGTGACGACTGTATCAAAACCAACGAAAAATTCTCTATTTTGTTGTTGTTTGTAGATTATAATGCAAAAACCAACAAAACATAGTCGGTGCATCTACTTAACAGAATCTGCGTAAAGAGCGAATGAGACAGCTGTACAAACATATTGTTGGTCCTATTATATATATCATGTTGTAAGCATGATTAGTGACAATTATACATAAAATTCAACATCCGAACACATGTAATTTTGCATAAAATAAAATCCAATATGAAAGCAACCACGAAATACATCCATTCAATTTAAAATCCATTTCAATACTATCCATCAATGAATACCTCATTAAGTGTTAAATCAAATCTTAACCCAACTTAACTCAACTAACATTTCCAATGTAGCATTTTATTTATATACGTACATAGTTAGTTAATTTATAATTTATAATATTAATTAAGTTAAAATCAATTTGATGCAGTTTGTAAAACCTGTAAAAATTATTAATCCCACCTAAATAAACCATTCTAAATGAAATGTATAAGACAGCTCATAATTCCATAATTGTTTCATGAATACCGGGAAATATAAAGAGATAAACAAAACCAGCATACAAGTAACAACATCTGATATACTAAAACCACCACCACACATTGACGGTAAATATTTTCTACCATCTTTCATGTGCGTTGCAGGAGACCTTGTAGCACATACAAATATAACTGATCTATGTAACAAGATACAGGAAAATATTTGTGACGACTATATCAAAACCAATAAAACAGATTATCTTTTTTGTTGTTGTTTGTACATTATAATACGAAAACCAACAACAGAATCCGTGCGAAGAGCGAACGAGACAGCTTCATAAACATATTGTTGGCCCTGTTATATACCATATTTTAAGTATGTATTAGTGTCAATTGTACCAAAACCAACAAAAATGTTTATAGACATCTTTGTTGGTTCTGATTGTAACCAAAATCAAACATAAGAATACAAATAAGTGTGCGTAAAAATAAAATCTAATATAAAATTTACTACGCTGTATTTCTATTTAAGTTAAAATATATTTAGTAATTAAAAATTGAAATTTGATTTTATGTACAATCTCACAAAATACCAAATCATAAACTTTTAATTTTTCTATCTATAAAAATAAAAACATTGCCTGACAAATGCATCCCGGTGGATTGCATTTTCCAAAATTACACTTTAATTATTTTCACTACACTTTGATTATTATTACACTAAACTTGAATTAAATTAGAATTAAATTTAAAATTAAAATGTATATACGTATGTATACAGAGTATATACATATCACTACATAAGAAACAAAAATAAAGAGAAAATAAAATAAAATAAAAATTAAATTTTTGAAGAGGATAGAAAAAAACACGTCTATCCTCTTCGACAAACTCTCGCCCCACAATGCCTACACAACATAATATGTGTAGAAATTAAAATTATTAAGTAAGGACATATTGTAAAAATTTTACTTATGAACTTTTAAAGATACGTGTTCCTCATAAAAAAAGTTATAGTTATTTACAATTGGTATGATTAGAGAATAAGATCCGAAAAAATTTTGTGTGAACAATTGTTTCCTGATGTGCGAAACATGTTTCCGAACTTCTGTTTTTGCCATCATCTTCAAATATGAAAGTGAATTTGAACAAATGACCGTCTAAATTTAATTTACCGCCAGTGGTACTATTCTGGGGCCCTATTCGGAAATATTCCCTTAGTACTGTAAACAATGCAAATTTTTCGACCACCAGGCAATTTGGTTAGGATTTGCTCGTCGAGTGAGGGGTGCATTGGTCGAAAACCAGAACTCAGCATTGTCTGTAATTCCTGGTAAATATAATTGAGCCGCTTATAGATACTCATTCATATCCACAATATTTAATTATTTCATCACTAAATTCACTATATCACTTTAAACTCGAGTGAATGAACTAATCTGCTCAAAATGAACAAAATTACAAAAAAATTAGGAAAATAGAAGAAAAAAATCAAACCCAGAAATTTATTTAAATTTTAAAACATTATAATTTCAGTTTATTAGGAACGTAAGAAATAGAAACAAAAAAAATCATTGATTGCATGATCATAACTTAGAATTAATGTGTTAGTCAAACTTAACTAAGGAAGCAACACCTGACTTAATATTTAAGATAATCATTGGAAATAAAAATTTAGAAAAAGAAATATAATAAAACAATAAAAAAAAATTTACAGTACAAGAAAAACTTAACTTAAAGAATTAATGTTGATGGTCGTCATGTTGATTGCCGCATACATACAAACTTAGAACCATTTGTATTCAATTACTTTGTTTATGATTATATTTTTTTTTTATTTCTTATTAGTTTTCGACATAGTTCTACACTTTAACTTTATTTGGACTAGCACTAAGTTTAGTTAACTCGATCAAAATCAAGAATGTCTTTGTCAGAGCTTTTAGACTTGTTCTTATTCACTTTATTGTAGTAACACAAGTTTTCTTTTTTTCTATAGTAACAAATTTTCCGTATTATAATAGTTTATTTATTTATTTATCACTATTAATTTTATGTAATATTTCTTCGTATTATTTATCTTATATAAATGGTTTTTAGACATAAAATGCTAATTGAGCTTTTTGCCAGCATTTTAGTACAACGATAGTAATTTTATTATTTATTAATAATTCTACATAATTGATTAATTTATTATTATGGTTTATTATTATTACGGAATAACTTCACTTAAATTCTTCACGATTCTAGAACATGATTTGACGGGATTAATAATTTACCCGTTTTAATTCACAATTAATCAGAACACACAAAAAATATATAATCATCATAATAAAGATTTATTCAAAAACTTTTAAATACTATCAACTAAATCTTTATATAAACTTATTTATTATTATACAAAATCGATCAAATATCCATTAAAATATAAATATGATCATTCAATCAATATCTTTTCGTAACTAAATATCGCATTTGTCCTTTAAATCACAAAAAAATTAAATTCCGTATTTTTGCTTTTAAAATTCTGGTCCGACCAACTCTATGTTTCTTTTTTTTTCGACTCGCCCGATTTAAAAACAAAAACGTTCAATTTTAAGGGGAAAATCTTAACCAGTTTTTTTTTTGTGTTATCATTACCGCTTATCAAATCCATTTTACAGGCTGACCCGCCATATCGTTACAGTACCGAAAAAATTCCATAGCGAATTGAATCTAAATTTCCGAACATTTTTATGAATTTTGATAGATAACCGCATGTGGAAAATGGTTATGGAATTCGAGAATAGGGGCCCTGATTTTCCCAGGGAATTGGGAATTGATTTATTATGATTTTTAATGTATTTTGGTATTGCTTTTTCCAAAGAATACCAAATTTTGGAAAAATTTCATTGCAATTTTGTTGTTTATTATTCCCTAAAAATTTCGTTAGGAAATTTTTTCCCCAAAACATGAAGAAAATACAAGTCGCTCAGTATGATTTAGAAAAAAGAATACCAAAATACACTAAAAAGTCACAATAAATCTACATATTCCCAATTCACAATTCGCCGGGAAAACCAGAATAGTGCCACAAGAATGAACGTTTGCTTCATCGCCCTGTGAAAAATATCGCTCGAGATTTATTACCAGCCTGACTCTAAAAAAAAATAAGATAATTTGTAAACATAAAAGCTTATAAAAATCAAAGCTTGCTTTTACGATTTTGACATTTTGTGGATAAAATAATATCACAAAATTGCAAAGTTTTAAAAGCAAGCTTTGCATTTTGCAAGTTTTTACGTTGTGCAGTCTATAAGCACGATTTGACGATTTTTTTTTTCTTTTTTTGAATATTCATATTTATTGACGGTATATTTGACCCGCCATGATTTTTGATTACTTCTGCAATTCTGCATCCTATTAAATTTTCCAAAAATCGCTTAGATATCAATTGACTTAAAGCTTTCCATTTTTCTGATACTACTCCTTTCGAATAGGCAATCGATGTGTATTTTCTATGCTGATCTTCCCCTTCAGAATATCCCATAAATTATCAATTGCGTTATGGTGCAAGTTCGGGGCCGGCCATTCCAACAACTTTATAATTTATAAATTTATTTTAATCCAAACCACTCTCGGACCAGGGACGTTATCTTCGCGGTGGATTACTAACTCACGCCAGCCTAGAAATAATTTTTCAATAAACGCTCCAATGTCTGCTCCAACATGGTGGTATACATGGCTGGGTTCGTTTGCCAGGAAGCAAGGCTAAGCATTTCAAACTACAGTATGCGACAAAATAAACTGAACGACTCTCGTGAATAAACAATTTTTACCATAACATTTCACCAGTACTATATTTCAATCTTATTTAAGATTTTAAGGTACATTTAAGATTTTTAAATTAATTAAAAAAAAATAATAAAATAACTGAAATTTTAATTGTATAATTAATAAATTATTTTAATTGGACTAATTTTGCCGCAGCAAAATAAACCGTTCGACGTAAATCTCAAACATCTAACTACTGATTTCAAAGGATTCAAGTTTCAATGTTTTGCCGGTTCTCCTTTAGCGTTTTAACTGCTTGTAGCATACTGTCAACTAGCTTCACTGTGACCTCTACCCCAATCATGCGCCGTGTATCCTTAATCAAGTTGAAAGACTCCTGTTTGTTTTGTCCTTTTCGCGGGAGGAATATTATTATCATTGATCGAACACAAATTCTCAAATAGGGTTGAGATCTAGGCTTTGTGGAAGTTACTCAAGCAGTTTAATTTTAGTTTTTTTTTGGAAAATATCAATGCAACTTTCAAATTACGCTGGGGTCATTACCTGTTGAAAGGCGTAACGTAAACAAAGGTAATGGTGATTTTTTATTGCTTATTATGTGAACTGTCAAATACTGTGTTTTTTATAATTTCTCAGCATATTTATAATTGACCACAACATTACTTTCACCCAACCAAAAAACTTGTTTCCATTTCGAAGCAGTTCAATGTTGGTACCTTTTTGCGCAGTTAAGTCAATTTTTCGTGTTGGTCTCAGATAATGAAGAGTATTTCCTAGTTTTTCGGGTTTTTAGGCCAAACACGTGAGGCCCTTGGCTCACTATTTCCACATAAATTGGCACCTGAAATCTGCTACTTATATAAGCAGCTAGTGGTGATGGAATTTTCTCAAAAGCAAGACTCCCTTCAGCAAGACTAAAGACATTAGTTGAGGGAGAATTTCATAATCCTATTCTTCAGCCTTGCAAACCCCATAAACAAGCTTCGAAAATGCTTTGGGAAATTACAGGAACATCGAGCTTGGGTGGTGAGTCAAAAGAATGAAGAAGTTAGTCCGAAATATTTCCATGAGGTGTTGACTAGAATTTGGCATGTGATACAAAGATTGGAACGCTTAGTATTAGTTACAAGGCCCTACAAAAGTAATTGTAGGGATGCTTTAAAAGAAGGCCAAATTTTAGAAAAACACATCCAGAAATCGGTGACTGATAATGTTTCATTAAACGAAATGTTTAAGATATTTGAAGAAAGTAGCAAAACTTTAATAGAGAAATTATCTTCTTCGGAGGATGAACTTTCGGATTGTGAGTCAACGTTTTCAAACAATTCAACAAATACAGTAAGCTTTGTCGAAAATAAACCTGCTGTAACCAATGAGCAAATATCATAGAATTCGGATACAATGCAGCAGATAAATTCAGGTATGCAACATTTAAATTTGGCCGCTAGGGCATTAGCAAATGCTCAACAAAATCCGATTCCACAATATTTTTCAGTTCCACCATCTGGCTATAATAACACATTACCTTTTTCGTGTCCAAATTCCAATTTTTAAACTCAAGCTTTCGGACAACAAACTACCAATGCCTATCTTTGCTACTCAACCAACTTCTTCGTTCGGGTCGTATGATCGGAAACATCAATTGTCGAATTGGAAAATTGATTTCGATGGTTCAACTCTGATGACGTACCAGTAGAGAGATTTCTCTTTAAAGTAAAACAGTTAGCTCGTACATACCAAGTCTCTGAACACATAATAAGAGACAAATTTAGTGTATTGTTAAAGGGATCTACCTCTAATTGGTATTGGTGCTACATTGAGCGTAATCCGAATTCGTCTTGGGGTCAACTTAAAGCTGCAATTATTGAGCGATTTCAAGATCGTCGTACAGATGACGATATTTGTAGGCTAATTGATTCTCGCAGACAAAGAACAGGTGAATCTTTCATCGAATTTTACAACGAAATTCTTTCCCTGACTCTACAATTCAGAATTTCGATTCCGGATGCGGATATTTTAAGAATGCTTCGCTACAACATGAATGTTGGTCTTCAGAATCATCTTGCTGACCAAGATATTGACTCCATTAGTGTACCCGACAAGTACGTATCACGTGAGTGAAATTGTAAGCCCTGTAGTATATCAAATGCATGTGACCACTGATAATATTAATCAAAACTTTGTCTCGGATAAGAATCAAAAGTGTCCATTTTCAAACTTTGGTCCAGAAAATTATAATTCTCAAATCCGAACCAAATTGATGCGTTTCAGCAAAATTATAATCCTTCAGTAAATTCTAATACACCGAATAATTTTATTCAGCCACACTTTTGCTAAATGCTCAAAACCTCTGCGATTATTTTGTCGCGGATGTAGAAAAGACGGATGCACAAGAAGCAACTGTTCAAAGTGTTATTCTTCGGGAAACGCCGAGACGAGGACTCAAGGGGCTGCTAAGAACCACAATCGAAACACACGGCAGCCGTACCAACCATATGTGACAAAAATTTTGAACAACAATTCCCAGCAAAATCAACATTAAAATTTTCGACCGTACCCAATTTTGTTATTCCAAGTTCTAAATTGCATTTTTGTCCTGAAAATATTACCTCGGTAATTTCAAATCAATTCAAAAGAAAACTTTCGGATAAAGCCAAATCTCGTGTTTGTAAATATTGGGACAAACGCAAAACACTAAATTTTTCAATTTCGGAAACTTTCATTACCGATCATTTAGATGAAAGACCGTACGCCAATGTGGGTATTAATGGTATCGTATAAAGGTTTAATGGATAGTGGTGCCTCTATTACTGCGTTGGGACAGGGTTGTGAAAAGTATCTTTTAAATCCTAATATAAAAATGCATAGCATATCCTCGGAAGTCAAAACAGCAGGTGGTCAAAAGCAGCGTGTTCTGGGATATTTTAGGGCTACTGTCTACTACAACGGTGAACAGAAAGTAATGAATATTTATCTAATTCCAAGCCTAAAACAAGCTCTCTATTTAGGCATAGATTTTTGGAATTTATTTAAAATAATTCCAAAATTTATCTCAGAGTTGGATAAAGATGATTCTGACTTCCACGTTCTTTCCCATGATGAAAAATGTCGCCTTGATGCAGTCGTTAAACAATTTCCATCGTTTAATAAAAACGGTCTCTAATTTCGCACAATATTGATATACAAGGTGCTACGCCCATCAAACAACGATACTATCCTGTATCTCCTGTGGTACAAGCTGATTTGTTTGCTGAGATAGATCGGATGGTGTCTCTGGGAGTGTGAAGAATCCAGAAGTGCGTGGAGTTCACCCGTAACATTAGTTCGGAAACCAAATGGCAAGGTCCTTCTTTGTTTGGATGCAAGACGAGTGAACGAAGTGACGAAAAAGGATGCATATCCGCTGCCTATAATCGACGGACTCATCAGCCGATTGGAGGAAACAAGATTTATCTCAAGTATCGACCAGGACCTGAAAGATGCATTTTGGCAAATCCCGTTGGATGAGTAGTCCCGAGATAAGACTGCGTTTACGGTCCCTGGTCACCCTTCGTATCAATTTAAAGTTATGCCATTTGGTCTCTGTAATGTGCCTCAGAAAATGAACCGGTTAATGGACCGGGTGATTCCTCATGAATTTCACGAACGCTTTTTTGTTTATCTGGATGATCTTCTAATTGCTTCTAGGACATTCGAAGATCATCTCGAATTACTGTCAATTGTTGGTAAAAGATTGTTTGATGCTGGTTTAACTGTAATCCTTGAAAAAAGCCACTTCCTTCTCAAACGCATCAACTATCTAGGTTATGTGGTTGGCGACGAAATCCTTTTAACAAACCCGCATAAGGTAAAAGCCGTACACGATTATCCAATACCAACTACTCCTAAAAAACTTCGTCGTTTCTTAGGAATGGAGGGATGGTATCGGCGCTTTATTCCCTCCTTCGCTTCTCTTGTTGCGCCTCTAACAGATCTCACCAAAAAGAACTCAAAATGTATTTGGTCCGCGAAAGCCCAGCAAGCGTTTGAGAGTGTCAAATTGGCGCTTTCAAATGCTCCAGTGTTGGTACACGCAAATTTTTCCAAACCGTTTGTGATTCAGTGCGATGCTAGTACAACTGGTATCGGAGGGGTGTTGTTGCAGGAAGGTGATGATGGTGAGGAACATCACATCGCATACATGTCTCAGAAGTTGAATACAGCACAGCGAAATTACTCTATCACCGAGCTAGAGTGTTTTGCGGTTGTGCTTAGCGTAAAGAAGTTCCGAGTATAAATCGAGGGATATCCTTTCACCATCATCACTGACCACGCAAACCTTAAATGGCTTATGAGCCAGAAAGAGCTCACAGGCAGACTAGCGCGTTGGAGTCTGAAACTGCAAGGAATCGACTTCACAATACCGCATCGTAGTGGATCACAGAACGTCGTACCGGGTGCACTTTCGAGAGTTTTTATGGAAGAGATCGTTCTAAATGATAGTGGCTTTAATATTAACCTCGACTCCGTATCGTTCAAATCTACTGAATATTTAGAATTAATTTCTAAAATTCTATCTTCGTCTGACTCCTTCCCTAATTTTAAAATATCTGATGGCAAAATCCTCGTCAACACTTCGGCAAATAAATATCTGTCTATTACTATGTCTGACGTTCCTAATTGGAAACTATACCTACCTCATTCCTTGGTAATGTACATTCTCGTACAAGCTCACAACCCTCCTACGTCGGCTCATGTTGTGTGTGCCCTAAAATGGCAAATGATGTATGACATTATGTCAGCGAGAGCTATAAATGTAAGGAAATTAAGCCAGTAAATTACTCCACCAGAACCGAGATGAGTGAGCAGAGTGGTTGTACGGCCCAAGCAGTGTTTATTTGTCGACTTTCTTGGTCCTTACCCCGGATCCAAACACGGAAATGCTTACATTTTCATCGTTTTGGATCATTATTCTAAATTTATTTTTCTGAAACCGTTTCGAAAGTCCACAATTTACCTCTAAAACCTTCCAGAGTTTCCTGTCTAAGTTCGGTGTCAAACATTCACCTGTTCCGCGTTATTGCTCCTAAGCGAATGCATCGGAGCGTGTCAATCGGTCTGTACTATCGGCTTTGAGAGCTTATGTTGACGACAATCACACTATGTGAGATCAGTACCTTCCAGAGATTACCTGTGCTCTGCGAAATGTTATACATGACGCGACGAAGTACTCTCCTCATTTTTTAAATTTTGTTTGGGCAGCACATGATCACGCATGGCCAGGAATACGATCTGTTAAAGATGCTAAGCTTAGAAGGTGAGGGAATTATTTCGACGGAGTCAAAAAGCAATACTGTAGGTGCCTGTCAGGATGTAGTGTTGAAACATTTGGAAGATGCTTACAAAAAATCTTGTCATACTTATAACCTCTGGAGTAAGAAAAGAAGTTTAGAAATTGGGACAACGGTATTTGTTAGGAATCATATGCCAAGTAATGCCGTAGCTAAATTTTCAGCTAAGCTGGCACCTAAATTCCTTAAATGTTCGGTACTCAATAAGTTAGGAAACACTGCGTACGAGTTAGTAAATGACGGAGGCAAAAATCTTGGAATCTACCATATCAAGGATATTCGTTCCTGAATGAATGGTGTGGTTAGGTAATTCAAAATCTTGATGAGACAGACATTCAGGGTGTGTGGTACGTCAGTTTTTGGAAAAATTATAGTTTTGGAAAAAAAACGAAAAAAAGGGAGTTGGAAAAAAGTATGTGAGTGAAGAACGTGAAACACAAAAATTTTAGAATTTGTATAATTAAAAATATATTCGTTTATATAGCCAATTCGTTTTTATAGTCAAAAAAATATACCTATATAATAAACAATTAAAACCAAAATCTAAATCGGGTTGGTAAACGAATCCCAACAAAAAAAAAAAAAAAACAAAAAAAAACAATTTGTGCATACCGTGAAAGTCGTGAATATAGTGATTTTAGGTAATTGGATATAAGTATCTACGAGTATATAACAAACTATAAACCAATTACTCTAAACCCATTTGGGAATGTGAATAGTGTGTCCGTGTAGTATAGCCTATAAATTATCTAGTGTAAAATAGATATACCCAATAATTAATGTAAATACCATATATATACATATGTATATGGTACCTGAACTACCTAAATTTTTTTTTTCTTTTGTGCATCAGAATTTGTCCTTTGAACCGTTCAATAAATTTAACCTACTGTAGATCTGTTCTGCGGTCCCAGTAACATGCATTTGTTAGAATCGGATTTAGAATAAATTATGGTGATTCGCAAGGATGGTCACACGACTAAATGCTATTCAATAACAACCCGCGTTAATCTTACATAAACAAGATTGAACATGAACTTTAAAATTAATTGTGCTATTATTTTGAACGAACTTTGTAAAATAAAGAATGATGTACGTCGAATGAAACTTAAAGTGTCCAATCGAACGCATATATTTTGTTGAGAATTTGAAATTGTTGGCATATCTTGGCCTGAATTAAACTTCGCCGATAGACATGAATTTGTCCAGCGCGAATTTGATTCGTTTTCAGTATGTATTGGGTCCAAGACGGCAAGCTTTTGAAAACTGAATTAAACCCGAGCAAAATTTATTCATTTTAAAGAAGTTTGATGTTACGGACTTGGTTCATATTGAGGATGAATTGATATTTCGCCATACAAAAAATTTCGGCGAAATTAAGTTTTGTGCTTATTTAGTTTTGTTGTTATTCTGAACTGATTTTTTAAAGTCTATTGACGGGCCAATTTCTAAAAGACCCTTTTTGAATAGGACAAATTAAATATAGACAACATCGCAATTAAACATAAATCAAAACGATTACAACAAACTCAAAAGAGTACAGATCAACACAATGATATAATTTGCAAACAAAATCAGCTGGTGTATTATTTACTTTTCGTTTGGTTTGTTTAACAATTTCATGCATCTTTTCTATTTTTCGTAGATTCAATATCATTGTAATATTATACCACGAGGTAACTTTTATAAACTATCCTTGCAAAGCAGGGCTAGAAAGGACGGCGTAAATTATTGTTCAACCGAGACGCTCGTCTATGGAACGCTATTTAAATGAGAAAGCCACTACCAGGAAATGAATTTTTGTCGCCTCATGAGTCAGTGAGGCGAGAATTACGGGATCGTGATGGTATTAGTTATTGTGTGTGTGTGTTCGAATGCTCTTTTATGGCTCGTAATTTCTTTATTCACATACTTTATACAAGTTAAAATCGAAATATGTAAAGATCATACTGGGTTAAGCCTGATTTCCATTACGCAAAATACTATAAAAGAAGCAAAATACTATAAAAAAAATGAAGTTAACCTCACTTCGATATTTTTATGGTATAAAGTGACGTTTGGATAAAAACACTCCAAATAAATTTAATATATGATAGAAAGTTTTGTGACATACATATACATTAAGTAAATTATTAATTATTAAATATTAAATTATTATTTATATTAAATACCTACTTAGCTATATTGTAATTGAACAAAATTTTATAAAATTTATTGGTTATGTTAACAAAAATCTGTCAAAATGTAACCATAAAATTTTGTTATAAAAAAAAAATACTATCTTTGTCACTCTAATGGAATTTTGGATTGTCTTAACAGGCTGTCTTTTTCAGTAAAATATACAAGTCAGTAAGATTTTCTCATGGAAATCAAGCTTTACGACACTAGAAATAGTAGGTTTTATTTTGTGTTTTTATCGCCATAGTACGGCTTGTTTAAACATTTTTATTTGTTTTGCTAGGTGGAATTTTCAGATAGCTAAGATGTATAAAATCTAATTTTTAAAGATTGCGTGTACTTTCATTTTGTTTCAAATATATGTATTTCCATTTCGTTTTTTTAAATTACTTACATTACACATTCATAATTTGTATTTCTTTTGATACGAACCAAAACCAACAAAAATGTTTATACAAGCTGTCTCGTTCGCTCTTTACAAGGATCCTATCAAGAAAATGTACTCTAGATTATTGGTTTTTGTCATATAATATTTAAACAACAACAAAACCCGATTTATTCTGATTGTGTTTATATACAAATATAGTGTACTTTTTTTATATCTTAAGTGTTTGTGCTGTATGGCTTGTATAGACATTTTTATTGGTTTTGCACGACATATAAACGAAATACAATCAACCGCGTACGCAACATTTTTTATAAATAAAATGTATATATGTATGTGTATCTAAAATTTTGTTATCTTTTTGGCCACCGCTAATACTACTACCCTCTAACTAAATGGTCACCCCAAGTAAGAGTTTTATTAATAACTAAGCCTAAATCCCTAACAGTATTTGAATATTTATTTAATTAGCGAACCCTGCAGAAAAATACCAGGAAAGGACGAGGTATCTAACGGTTTTTTATAAATTATAATCGACTGAGATTTATTCGCATTTAAAGCGAGCCTATCAGAGACCGACCAACTAACGATATTACTTAAATCTTCATTTATCAGAGAAATATTCCTAGCAATAGAATCCTGATCTAAACATAGTCATGTCATTTCAAGTGATTAAATGGGTATTATTGAAGTCGATCAAGCGACAGTTTTGTTTTTTTAAATTATGTACAAATTATTAACAATATTTATACTTCAACAAATATTAAAAACATTTATATGTACATGAAAAATTATATAAAAAAAATATAATAAACTACCTTTTACGTTCCGTTTTAACCCTTCTAGTGACTTGAGGCACATAATAATAAACAACCAGAATGGACATTGGTAAGACCAAGAAATTTATGCTCTTACCTTATTTTTTACATGTTAATTTTGAATTTTAAGCCACTGAACGACAACTTAACACTGAAAATCTTACCTTCGCCAAACCAAGGTCAAAAAAATGAATCGACGTTTTTCCATATAAAAATCGGTTATGTCGATTCTGGGTATTCTGTGCTTGAGACGTAAGAAACGACTTCGACAATAGGAATATTGAGACGACGTGACTTTAGTCATCTAAAGTGACGTGACACGACTTCGGTAATTGGGGTAATTGAGACGACGTGACTTTAGTCAATGCCGTCTAAAATATACAAGCCATACTGCTGTCTACGTCACTCAATTTATGTCGACAGTTCCATTAATCTTCTGCAGATGGCATTAATGCTAGAAAAATGAAAGAGAACAAAACTTGGAAACGAAGAGATTAAAACATGTGAAAATATAAAAAATAAATTAGTATTAATCCAAGCGCAAGAAAGGGAGGTTGTACGTCATGTTTTTTTTCATAATTTAAAATTATTAATAAAAAAAAGTTCATATAAATTTTTCCAACTCATATTACATTTTTAGTTAATATTTATTTATATTTAAATCATTATTTTATTAATAGTTTTATTAGTTTTAAATTATGCAGACAATTAGCAGAGATAAAAATATGTACAACCTTCCTTTCGTACGCATGAGATAATACTAAATAATTTTTTTATTTTTGAAATGTTTTATTCTGTTTCTCTCAACTCTTTAATTTTTCGAATGTTAATTGCATCTAGGTTATGTCGATGAAATAAAAAATAATAATTTTTGCTTTTAGCAGTATGGCTTGTATATTCTAGACGGCATTGCTTTAGTCATCTAAAGTGACGTGACACGACTTCGGTAATTGGGGTGTACGTCATTTATGTAGAGGACCCAGCACTGAACCCTGAGGCACGCCGGAGATTACAGGAAGGAAATCATACAAAAAATTGTCGAAAAAAACTGCCTGAGAACGATTAGAAAGATAGTTAAAAATCAATTTGGCAGCAAAACCGAAAATCTAAACTGAGATACGAGTTTATTGAAATGAATTCTGTGATTAATAGAATGAAAGGCCTTAGAAAAATCTAACAAAGTTTAAGAAGTCAATTCCTTAAGGATGCCTAGAATAGGCAGGAAATACTCATTCGGTTATGCTGATTTAATGTTGAGCATCAAAACATACAGTTTTGAATAAACAGTTTTACAATAATCCAACATATACTTGAACTATATAATCGAAATGGCAGAATTAAAATAAACTTAAATCAAGTTTCAGGAAAATATTCACTCCAAATCATGGGAGTACAGTTGAGTTAGAAAAATCTTTATGGCTGAAAAGTTCATGCCGAGACCTTGCGAGGTCTTTTACGAAGTGCAAATTTCCATGGCAGAAACGCGAGATAAAAACCACTTATGCATAACAATAATATAAAAAAAAGTTTTGAAAATATTATATTTTGCAGCAAAATTGAAAACTATTCTGCTTAAGCGTTTCTTAATCTAGTTTTACGTAATTATATTTGTTCATTTTAATGATAAAGTTTATTATTAGTTATCGATTGGCATCAATAACTCAATTCGGCCGAAAATATAGTTCTGGAAAATATGCAGTGAAACATGAAGGGAACATTATTAAATGGCAGAGGGTATATATTAGACGGAAATATGGGCCGATTTCTCAAGTAAACTTGATTCCAAGCTGTTTAACCCTTGGAGTGTTAAAAAGCTTGGAATTAAAGATTGTTTCGAAATTTATCAGGAGAACGTTCATCTTATATCGTCCAATAATGGTTTTTGTATAATTGTCTAGAAGTTATGAAAATACCACACATCACTGGGCTTAAATATTATTGAAAACTTGTCGCCTAAGTTAGAACTCGGGATTCGAAATCACCCCATTTCCAACAAAAAAGGGGCCCAAAACGCGTTGGCCTAAGATTGGCAGAAAATTAACTTGGGTTACACACGAAATAGATGCCAAATAGACTCAAGTTAATAAGAAAATATAAAGCAAATAATGAACTATGAGAACAATCTATTAAGAGTTCTATGTAAAGTTTTATTAAAATTACGTAAGAGCATCATTTTATGTCCCATTTGGATTTATGAAGTAATTTTCATTTGCCATTTTTCTAGTTAAATTTATCTTTTTGTATTAAATGTAATTGAAATATAAGTTTCTTAAATTAAAAAAAATTAAATTTTTCATAATTCTCATTCAGATCTACACTGAACTTGCAAAATTCTTGATAATTTCGCTCTAAGTAATAAAAGTATTGTAATATTACAAACCGCTAGAAATCTTTGTTCTATACAAAAAAAACTACAAATATTTTAATTACAATATAATATTATTTAATATAGTATATATATACAAAAAATATTTTAACTATTTAATTAAATATTTAATTTTATAATATTAGTTATTTTTCAAATTAGTCTAAAACTAATTGTCATAATTTTAAATTTTAAAATGAACTGAAAATTGTTAATTTAATTGTTCAAAAATTATATTTGGTTAAATGACCGAAAGAAATAATTGAATTAACAATTTTAAACAATTAAAATAAGTAAATTAGCAAAAAAATACGATTTTTTCATGTTTAACCTGTGCCCGAATTCCGGTTCGATGACAAATGATAATGGAAAATGACTTGATTCTTTATTTCAACTAGTCGGTTACATTTTTATTTAGAGTAGGCGAAATAAAAAATAAAGTCATTTCTCATTCTAATTTGTCATTGAACGGAAATTCGGGTGCTGGCAAGCTTTCCACCAGAAATTGAACATTTCATACTTGGTCTCGTTAAATAAAAATGCTATGTTGAAAAAGCTAACAATTTGTAAAATAATTAAAAAGGAGGTAGAATAAAGTGTTTCGAACTAAACTGAGAGTAAGCTTTACTTTTTCCCAATCTACGGCCCAAAATCTAAAGGAATCAAAAAAAAAAAAAATTGCAGTCATTATTTAACCTTTTTTACAGTCCATTAACTTCACTAAATATATCACCAGTACTTTTCTTTTCTGTAATTGTATTGATTATTTTCCAAAATGATTTTGAATTTGAAACCGTTTTTTAATTCAGGAATACCGTAAATCACAAACAATTCAAAAATGAAAATTTAAGAAACCACCAAATTTTGGTTAACAAAACAAATAAAAAATATGTAAAAACATACACACAAATTTTACTTCACAAAATGCATTTCGCTTAAATTTCTAAAATAAATGTTTTTATTTTTTATTCATTTTGTAAATCAAAATTTGGTGGTTTTTAAACTTTCATATTTAAATTGTATTGAAATAAAAAGCTTAGATAATTTAACTTATTTAAAATAAAAACAAGCCTAAAAAATTATTATTTGATTTATTTTTAATTTCAGAGGATTGTATTACGCTATAATACAAGTTTAGGCTGCATACACTATTTGAATATTTTGAATGCAAGGAAAAATAAATAAAATTTCGTAGAAGTAGCAAAAAATTAGATAAAAAAATGAATGAAATATTTTCTACGTTTTCAATTCTTTATTCATAAATTAAATAGTTCGATGTAGAAAAAATATATTTAAAAGTATATATTGTATTATGTATTTGTGAAAACTATAATACAGTCCGAACCAAAATTATTTGTACCTGCTAAATTTTTGATGCAACGTAACGCAAACAACTTTATAAATTATATAGAGTGGGCCATCTAACTTTTTTTTTTTGAACTAGCGGTTATTTTGAGTATGGTAAGGGTTATGTCACTTTTGATTTGACAGAAAGTTAGTTTTATCCTTCCGCTGAACGAAAATGGTTGTGTATTCGCTTGAACAACGCTGGGAAATATTGAAACATTACTTCGAAAATCATGGTAATGTTGCAGAATGTGTGCGAAAATTGCGGGCGGATTTCGGAAGAAACGAAGCGCCGGGAGCTCCATATGTGCGTTATTTTGTGAAAAAAGTTAAAGAAACAGGCTTGCTAATCAATAAACCAGCACGAACCAAGCAGCCAATCAAGCGTACACCCGAAAATGTTGATGCTGTAGCCGAGAATGTGCTTGAGTCGCCGGGAACGTCAACTCGTCATCGTGCTCAAGAATTGAACATTTCGCGTACAACATTGCGACGAATTCTGCATAAAGACCTTGGTATGACACCGTATAAAGTTCAATTGGTTCAGGAATTGAAGCAAAGAGACCACCCATTTCGTTTTCGGTTCGCTGAGTGGGCTTGCGATCGACTTGAAGAAGATGCCGATTTTGGCAAAAAAATCATTTTTTCGGATGAGGCGCATTTCCATCTTGGCGGCTATGTAAACAAGCAGAATTGTCGCATTTGGGGCACGGAGAACCCGCACGTGATCGTAGAGAAGCCGATGCATCCTCAACGAGTGACTGTTTGGTGCGGATTTTGGTCCGGTGGCATCATTGGGCCATTTTTCTTTGAAAATGATCAAGGAGCCGCCGTTACTGTCAATGGTGAGCGCTACCGCGCCATGATAAACGATTTTTTGTTCCCGGCACTTGAAGAGGAGGACATAGGCAACATTTGGTTTCAATAAGACGGTGCTCCGTGCCCCACAGCACACGTTTCAATTGATCTTTTGCGCACTGTCTTCGAAAATCGAATTATCAGCCAAAATGCTAATGTGATTTGGCCGCCTCAGAGCTGTGATTTGACGCCGTTGGACTATTACCTTTGGGGTGCCGTCAAAGATAAGTGTTACGCCGATAAACCAGCAACGATTGACGCTCTCAAGAACAATATTCGCATTGCCATTGAAGACATAATGCCGCATACCATCGAACATGTGCTCAAAAATTGGACCAACCGTATGGGGTACGTCAAGGCCAGCCGAGGCAGTCATATGAATGAAATAGTATTCCATAATTAATCGGAAGGATTGTTCTTCACAATGAAAAAAAAAATTTGAAAAAATATTGACAACTTTTTGTTTTATTGCATTTTAAAAAAAAAAATTATTTGGCCCACCCTGTATAAATAATATTGGGTGTGTGAATATGACTGCATCCTTTCTCAATTGGTGTCGTTATTTTTACTGCTTACGTAAACTTGAAATGCGCAATACTTGTATTCTATGGTACTTGATGTCAGCTATCAAACGCAGTATACCACATTTGGTTGAAGTGTAAACAAATAGTATTTTTAACTCTTTCAAAATGTCGAATTTTATTCCAAATAAACATTGTTCCGAAGATTGTAAGAGAATTCAATCCAGTTTCGAACTGATGAGCTTATGATTATGAAAAAATCAATCCTCTCATTAGGCCGCGGCGACTGGACGGCGAGAGGATTGATTTTTTCATAATCATAAGCTCATCAGTTCGAAACTGGATTGAATTCTCTTACAATCTTCGGAACATATTAAATTAAAAATTAAATAAATAGAATTCTGTCTATTAGCCGGTTCTCGTTGAATTACCGTTCGTAAATACTAAAATGTTTCTACGTGTTAATAAAAAAAACACATTTAAAAGTGTCGTAAGACCGGTAGCATATTTAGAAATTACAAGAATTAATTAACATTCAACAAAAATTAAAAAGGAAATTTATCGTTTGCTTGTGGAAATTTACGGTGAGCATGCTCCATCGAATACAACGTGCAAAGAATGGTTTCGACGATTTAAAAATGATGATTGAGCATGGAAAATCACCCAAAACATTTGAAGATGCTGAATTGGAAACATTATTGGCTGAAGATTCTTCTCAAACACAATCAGAATTGGCTGTAGCATTAAATGTTGATCGATCGACGTTTACAAACAATCGGAATGGTTCAAAAAGCTAACAACTGGGTTCCACATGAATTAAAATAAAGAAACCTCGAACGTCGTAAAACCATTTGTGAAATACTGATTCAAAGACAACAAAGAAAAGGTTTTCTGCATCGGATAGTTACTGAAGATGAAAAATGGATTTATTATGCGAATCCCAAACGCCAAAAATCTTGGGTGACGCGTGGTGAAGCTGGTCCATCGCAACCAAAGCGAGATATCCATTGCAATAAGGTTATGCTCTGTATCTGGTGGGACCAGAAAGGTGTGGTGTATTATGAACTGCTGGAATCAGGTGAAACTATCAATAGCGATGGGTACCGACGACAACTAATATGTTTGAAGCGAGCTATAGAGGAAAAACGACCAGAATTGGTGACAATTCACAACAAATTAATTTTTCAGCATGACAATGCAATGCATTTACAAGGACAGGACTGGGAAG
This sequence comes from Tipula vernalis, assembly GCA_958295665.1. Taxonomy (NCBI): domain Eukaryota; kingdom Metazoa; phylum Arthropoda; class Insecta; order Diptera; family Tipulidae; genus Tipula; species Tipula vernalis. The sequence continues at coordinate 201,443,571 of OY282559.1, read as the reverse complement.
TTCTACCCCACCCGCTGTATTCACCAGACATAGCTCCTTCAGATTACTACTTATTCCGGCCGATGCAGTCGTCTCTTTCTGAACAGCGGTTCAGTTCTCGCGCAGAGATCGAAAATTGGCTTAATGATTGGATCGCCTCCAAAGATTTTTTTCAGAGAGGGAATCCGTAAACTGCCTGAAAAATGGGGAGAAGTTGTAGCTGCAAATGGAGCATACTTTCAATAAATAATTGTTTCATTTTCTAAACAAGCAAATGTATTTTATTTTAACAAAAAAGGGCGGAGTCATATTCACACACCCAATAAACTTTTTGAAAACATTAATTTTAATTTAATAAATTTAATTACCCTGCTTTACATTTCTATCAAATTTTTTTTTAAATTTTAGTTCTTGGAGAAACTACGGTTAATTTAGTTTTTTCCAAAATTATTTGTATCCACAAATTGGTTCTCAAAATGATTTGTGCAATATGACAAATATTCAAAATTTCCATAATGAACAAATAATATTGAAAACAAATATGGATGTGGATACAAATAATTTTGGCAAAAACTACTCTCCTAGAACTAAAATTTGCCATTAATTGTTTTTCGGCTTTATGTTAAAATTAAACATTTCAATTTTTATTTTAGATAACTAAAATAAATATAAATTTTAAATTATATAATAGTATATAAATACTGCAATACTTTTGGAATTAAATCGCGAAAAGAGACATGTTTTAATATTCGTGTCTAGAGCAGACTGTTTGAGCACATTGCATAACAAATTTCGGAATTTATGAGTAGAATTTTTTGGTTAAATGCAGAGAACGTTTAGATTTTAATTATTTAATTCAAAAATTCGGGAGTGTTCGATTTTAAATATACTAAATTTGAATAATTCCTATTGCAACAAAACTATCAATTGTACTTCTGATAAGAACACATATAGAACACTAAACAGTGAATGGGTGTTTTGATTTAGTTATAGCGAAAACCATAAGACAATAAATGAAATGAGCCAGAGATTTAATTTTAATTTATAGTTTTATTTAATTTAATTTTTTTCAAATTTATATTTTCTATTAACTGGACGTTTAATAACCGAATTTTAAAAAACATTTTACACCTAAAAACAATTTTTTGTGAACTGAAAACCAAATTTTTACGTTTATATTTAACGTTGAATATGGACATAATATTTAAATAGGTACGTGGATACCAATAATTTGAAGCCAAACGAAAATAGATGGCATAAATTTGAGTACATAACGTAAAAAAATAAAAATTTTAATAATTGGTACGTACATACTCGTATGTTCAAATGACCAAAAACATTTAATAATTTAATTGTTTTATGTTATTTACTCATAATTTTGTCTACCCTGTTTTCTTTTATTTTAGACATTATATGGTATACTCGAAGGAATTATTTATCAAATATTTGGACCATAAAAAAAATATAAAGCATAAAAAGGGTCTCGGTAAACTATCATTATCAATTCTAAATACGGTTTGTTAAAAAAAATTACGATTATTCTTGATTTATTTAAAAAATTAATCAAAAAACCATAAACTTCATATAAAAATATGTTTTTTTGACTACACGTGACGTGATGCGCAAACAAAAACGAAAATTAGACCAGGGAATATACTACTTCTTTTTTCTGTATACCTTGATGTTATGTACATAATTACGAAAATACAAAGCGAAGTCAAAACGAATGAAAAATACATGAGAAATTGAGAATATGGTTTATGTACAGTGAAGGGAATATACTACCTTGATCAACAAGTTCTCGGAATAACCACCGTGTAGCGCTCCCATCGTTCCGATTTGAGTTCTGTTTCTTTTGTTAAGTTGGTACATCTGTTGTTGATATTCCCTCTAAATCTTAGCGTCATAGCTTGACATTTGCAAAAGTTACGTAGTCAAGAGTACATCTATCTCTGTGTGTGTTGGCAATTATTTACAATTTTAGAAATTATTTACAATTTTAGACATGATTTGCGAGGCTGAATCCGATCCCACATTCATCAAAAGGATCATTACAGGAGACGAGACGTGGATTTATGAGTACGACACGCAATCCAGACATCAGGCAAGTGAATGTCGTTCACCAAAAAAAAACACGTCGTTTTCAGTCAAAAAAGAAGGTAATGCTCACGGTTTTCATGGATTACAACGGTGTAGTGCATCATGAATTTTTGCCAGAAGTCCAGACCGTAAACAAAGAGTATTATTTGGGCGTTAAGAGACGTTTGCGTGAAGCAATTCGCCGAAAGAGACCATAATTGTGGGCAGAAAACTCGTGGATTTTGCACCATGATAACGCACCGTCGCACAGTTCCATCATTATTCGTAATTTTTTGACGAAAAATGCAACAAATACCATCCAACAGCCACCGAATTCACCTGATTTGGCTCCCTGTGACTTCTTTCTGTTCTATCGAGATATATATATATATATATATATATATATATATATATATATATATATATATATATATATATATATATATATATAGCAAAATATAAATATATATATATATATATATATATATATATATATATATATATATATATATATATATATATATATATACATATATATATATATATATATATATATATATATATATATATATATATATATATATATATATATATATATATATATATATATATATATATATATATATATATATGTATATATATATATTTATATATATATATATATATATATATATAAAAAACCATTACGGGGAACACGTTTCAGCAGCCGAGAGGAAATAATGGAAAAATCGCCAACACACACAGAGTAGATGTACTCTTGACTACGTAACTTTTGCAAATGTCAAGCTACGACGCTAAGATTTAGAAGGAATATCAACAACAGATGTACCAACAACAAAAAAACAGAACTCAAATCGGAACGATGGGAGCGCCACACGGTGGTTATTCCGAGAACTTGTTGATCAAGGTAGTATATTCCATTTAAAATACAAAATTTCATATCATATGTAAATGAATTTGTTTCCCTTACTAGACACCTAATGTTAGTACCAGTAAATAATATTCAAAGAGTGGCGCTAGCTTCGCGTCGGCTTATAATTTTATTTTGGTTTAATTCTTCTTATACTTTTGTGTTTTGTGCTACTCTACACTAAATAAAATCTTGGACACATTTGGTGTAACAACTACAATTTTACCACCATCCAATGTCGATATCGGCAACTAACATTCATTAGACTTTTGAGTACGCCGCGAGTGCAACAATAATCAATCCATATTTTTCGATTTACGGAAAGTCTCAAATAAAGACGCACATAAAAAATACATACTGACACACTCTCGTTCCAATTTCATGACGCGACACATTCGCCATTTCTTAATCCAATATTATTAACTATTTTTTAAGTTATTAATAGATATTTTGCGATGTAATTTAAGAGAAATCAGTGAATTATTTTTACTCATACGAGTAAAATCGCGGTACATGTGAGTAGGCCATTACCAAATAATGTTGTCATGCGGGCTTGCTTTGTTCATCCCTTGATCGAAAATGTTCCTTAACAAAATAAGGAATTTTTGTTTTGTTGTCAGATATTTTTGAGGATGAAGGAAAACAAAAAGCAATTTATATTAAACTATCGTAAATGTCTCAAAATAATTTAATTTTAATAAATACGAACCAGTAAACCTAGTAAATATGTTAGTACCTTACCTATATTTTTTATCTACCGTACTGAATCATAATATTGGATCACAAATTCAAACACATTTTTTTATATTTTAACTGAGCTTATTAAACCAAATATGTGCCGTTTTGATCAATAACCGTTTGCCATTTTTTTGGTAAAACCATTAAGCCTCACTGTAGAACTTCTGGGATTTCTGGGAGAAAAACTGAACTAAGTGATATTCACAGGGCTCTTTTGAGGTCAGCTTTACATGGTACAAAATGATAGTGGAACGAGGCAAGGTTCGGGCTGTACGGTGGATACAACAAAACTTCCAAAGCTCTCTCAAATTTTGCCGAGACATTAAAGATGTGTATGGCCTGGCATTGTCGTGAGGGAAGACAACGTCATTCCTATTGATCAATTCTGGCCGCTTTTCCTCCATTGCGCGCTTAAATCGCATTAATTGTTGACCGTAGAGAGTGGAATCAATCGTCTGGCCAGGTTGAAGCAGCTCGTGATGCAAGATTCCCTTCCACCCACCAAACACAAAGCATTACCTTTCATCAATTTTTTTAGAGAATTTCATCAACTTTTTCAACGATTGGTCGACCAGAGCACGGCGCGTCTTTAACATCAACATTTCTAGAACGGAAACGAGCAAACCATTTGCTTGCTGCTGATTTTGTTGAAGCATCTTCACCATAAACACCACGAATTTCGACGAAAGACTGCGAAGTGTTATCGCCTTGCTCGAAGTGATATTGTAAAATGTAGCGAGTTTTTTATATATTTTGGCTCATTTTCAAAACACAATTACTTTCGACTGAATTGACAAATGTTACAATATTTATTTTTTAATAATCTATGGATTGTCACCTTAACGCTCTATAGTATGGCCTGTTAGAATTAGTATTATCAAATGCATGCGACTCTAAAGCCATCTATTAGAGAAAACGCCACACTTTTCCTTGACCCAATATAACATTTCAAGTAAAGCATGATTTTATTCACGTTTTTAATAAAAAATAAAGTTTTTTATGTTCGCTAAGTTTAAAATACAGCAAAAATGAGGTTAAGATGATATGAAAATTCATATGCATTCGTCATGTGAGTACTATCTTGTCCAATAGGCCATTTTTTTCGTAAATGAGTTATCCGGAAGGGTTCTCATAGTCTCGAACATGCTCTTTCGGAACCTCTTGTCTAAATTGACATCTGTATCTCTTACAGTTTATTTAACTTTAATTTTGATCTATATTCAGTCCTAACCAAAATTATTTGTACCTGCTAAATTTTTGATGCAACGTAACGCAAACAACTTTAAAAATTATATAAATAATAAACTTTTTGATAACATTAATTTTAATTCAATAAATTTAATTACCCTGCTTTTAGTTCTTTTCAAATTTGTTCTCAATATTATTTGTGCAATATGGAAAAAATCAAAATAAAATAGTAAATCAATTAAATTTAAGATTATTTTTTGCTAATTAAATATAGTCATTCATGTTTTGTATGCAGATGTCTGTTTTTGTTTAGCCGCTATAAGATCTAGCAAGTGGTTCAAAAATTTGTTGTTAACATCACCTAGAATCTTATCCCCCCTCGGTTTTCTTAGCACCCTGCCACAAACTTTTGGTCTTTTTAGATCATGAATATCTTCCACTTTAACGTAAATCTCCGCAAGTATAAATCGAAACCCTGCTCTGGCCAAGACAAATAATTATACTTATTCAAGATTTTTGTATAATTTCGTGGCAATGACTCTTCTTTTGTATGGGAGAATTAACTTGCTGAAGAGCAAATTGAGGACAGTCTAGTTTAAAATCAACCAGGAATCGTACTTGACATAACATATACAGAAATATATGAACAAAATGAATGAATTATTTAATCACAAAATTTCACACTTGTTGTAATATAGTATTTGTTTTATTTTAATAGGATTTTAGAGCTTGAAGTTTTCCAGGTGATAACTTTTGATTTTAACATCACTACCACCTCCACCCCAAGCCACACATTTCCACCACCATGTTTGCCAGTCCCGACTTTTCGCTATACGTAACTTCAGTCGTCAGATGCGAAAATATTGAATTTAGACTTATCAAAAAAGAACAGTGAATCACACACAAGTGAATCGCAAAATTGCTCCGACTTATTAACGTAGTCTTTACCTTACGCTAATCTCTTATCATCATTCTTTTTTAATATGTATGTGTTAAGTTGCGCAAAAGATGCGTATTATTTTCTATGAAAAAAGTTTTTTGCGGTTTGCAATAGATTTATACTATATATTTGAAACAAATTTTTTTCCCATATAATATCTTCTATTTCAAGCGTAGACAGTTGGATAAGGACGGATATATATGGGTTCTTACGAATAATATAAAATATAATGGCTGCGCTTTCTTTTATGTAAACAAACCATTTAGTTTTTATTGTTGTTAAAAAATGGTTGTGCGTAGTTTCGTGAAAATTAAAAATTATCAAATAAAACAAAACAATTAAAAAATATATATATAATTAATTACTATTTGTGATAAACTATTAAAAAAATGTATGAAAAATGAACTGTATAGTCAGAAAATGTCGTAACAATACTCCCAACAAATTACCTGGAATTTCTTTTCATCGATAAGTTTTATTGTGGTTTATATATAACGAAATTAAAATTGTGCTGTAAATATTGTAATTTGTGATAAAAAAGTGCACTTTTAAATTAAATTTATTACATAATTATCAAGCATGATCAAAAAACCAAATGTTGTTGTTGAGTTCTTATGATTTGTTTACAATTATTTTTACCAGATCCGCACTAAATTATAACGTAATGCCGCGTTTTTAGGAAAGTTTTTTTTAAGAATAAAATTAATTTTATTAAAAATATTAAATTTAAAAATAATTATAAGTGTATTTGCATCTAAAGCAACCCACTTTATTCTAAACCATTGAATAAAATTCTAAATGCGGCCCTAATATATTTTAGTGTTTCTGTTTTCGCACAGAATTTTCAATGCTTTCAATGCAGTTATATCTGTCTAATGTCAAATTCTTTCGGGTTACTCGAAATAAAGTAACTTTTTTATCTCCTAAAGAATATGAAAATATTTTTGTAGTTGTCTAGTTGTCTTGGTGTAAAAAGAGCAAAATAAAGTGAGGTTATGTTTTTCTGTCAGTCAGATCAGTAAAACTTTTTTTATTTTGATAACAAAAAGATGGAACCAATTAATTTTAGCGCATTATTATTCAATAAACAACAAATGAAATATCAAAATGGAGTTTTATTTTTGTTTCCAATTCACTTTGACATTTCAGATTTCTATGTATGTATTTGTAAAAAATAAAGCAAATCTATGAAAAAATCTAGAGTAAAGCAAAATGCTCTCGAGCAAAAAATAAAGTGCTTTATTTTCCCAGAAAGAATTTGTAATGTCAAATTGTTACCCTTCGAGTAAAATTTTTTACCCTCAGGGTGTTTTTTTTTCCGAAAGAATTTAACATAACTCTATGGCGGTTTGTGAATTAACTGACACATTTAAAACTGTTTTTAGTTGTGCAGCTATTTTTGGACCAGTTTTCAACAATCTTCAATTTTCCATTCGGCACCTTCTGTGAACCGGACGCACTTTCAAACGATTTATTTGTTTTGTAATTATTTATCACACTTTGAACAGTTCACGGCGTCTGCCGAAGTTTTCAGCTATTTCTGCTTTATTCTTTCTCTTCTCCTTTAGTTTAACAATTAGGTAATTGGTTTTTTTCCACTGGCTCTCTTCTTTGCGGGAAATTTTCATATTTTTTCCATAATCCACATATTTCCATAATTAATTAAAGATTGAACATAAAAAGAATTGTAAAAATAATTTGTAAAAAGAATTGTTTCGTCTTTTTTGGGATTCCCCTTTCTCAACGTTATTTTCGTCTAAAAATTGCCAGTGCATGATTTGTTTTTTGATGTATGTTTTTAGACTTTATTTTATTTTGGTTTTGATGATGATGTGGTTAATTTTAAAACATGAAATATTAAAGATGGCATTTGAAAGAAATGTATGAATTTAAATTTAAAAAAATGTACTGTTTTTTGATGTAGTATATGTTGGGTCAGGTCGGTTTTCTCGAACAACACGGATGTGCGATTTTATTAAAAATTACCAAAAAAATATTGAAATATTAAAAAAAATTATCAGCTTTAAATTAAAGCATTAATAGAAAATCAATTTACCTGAGGAAATAGAGTTAACTGATTCGCTTCTAGGTGTATGATTAATATTTCCGGCCAATGAAGGTAAAACTGTAATTTGAGATGGATTACAACCACTTGCCACACCATTATTTCCGTTAGTTATAATTCCACCATTGCCATTAAATGGTGTTTCCTCATACGTCCACAACTCTAGTTCGCCATATTCTGGAGACCCAAGTGAAGTTGGAGACATTGCCATATTCGGTGGCATCACAAGGCCAGCTGAAGATGATGTGACTTCCGAAGAACTTTCTTCGAGAAGACGCAATGCAAAACCACCGTTATTAGACCAACGTCGTTTCATCATTTTGTTTTCACTTTTCTCTAACTTTTTAATTTCTATTACAAAATTTCAAATTTATTTGAATTTTTTTATTTATGTCTTTTCACTTTTTTTAAGAGCAACAAACATAGGTATATTTTTTTAATTACTCGGTTTAATTATAGTTTTATGTATTTACTATATTAAGCAACAAGCTTGTCATAGGTCTATTGTTTTATTTTAATAATAATTTTATGTTATGTAAACGAAACATAATTAAATCGAAGGAGCACATTTTTTAGTGTTCTTCAATAACCAAATTGTAATAACCACATAAACTATACCAAAAAAAAACTGTTTTCTTAAATTCTGGTTTCTTATCTCATTAAAACAAAAACACCATACAAATAAAATTATTTATATTTTATTATTATATATTTTTATTATTCGTTTTAACTTGTGGAACCGGATTATTAATTTATTGTACAACCTGCTGATGTATAACTAAATAGTACTATTGAAATTCATGTTTTATGATCTAAAACACAGGTTTGCGATGAGCAAAATATAAAAAAATAGTGGTCTTTATTAATCTCGAAATAAATAAATTCGAGAAAATTATGCAGGCGACTCCAAGAGATTTTTTAAACCCCCAGATAAGATTATTCGTGAAAAATAAATAATAGTGGTAGGTATATATTGAAAAGCTGTTTGAAAAAATGTATTTCTGTGCAAAATAAAATTAAAAACAAATCAAGGCCTTGCTGCCAAGTTTATTGTAGTGTTCAATGAATATTACAATATCAAACAAATTAAGGAGTGTCCTTGAAGAATAATTTTTTGTAGTCTGTAATTTCGTTTTACAAAGCGAAATACAGTGAAACCCGTTTATAAAATTCGACCAAGGGATGAAACGGAAAAGACGTTTTAGGCTGTGTTTCAATCGGGTAAAAAGTTAAATTGTTTAACTGTGGTAAAAAATATTAAATTTTCCTCACTTTTTAATCGTTTTGTTTTGGTGTTTCAAATGAAGCTGCTTAAAAATGTGACGCTTAGGTTTTTTATGTTTTTGTTTTGCGTAGAGAAAAGCAAAATACAAGCTACAAATTTTTAACTGGTCCGTGACCAGTAAAAATTTTTGTGATGAATAAAATGTCAAAAATTGAACTTTTTAACTTTTTATGCGGATTTTTATTCGTTTGAAACATAGCCTTAGACGGTAAAAATATTCTTTAATGTTTAATTGGTGTATAACTTAAGTTTTAAATAAAAAAATCACAAAACATGAACTACAAGTTTAAAAATTATAAAACAAAAAAAAAGCAATTCATTAAATTAGATAAACGAATTAATTGCAAATTATGTACTCATAATTATATATGTTGTTTTTAAAGGGACAAAGAAATTGTTCTTTACTGAGGGGGTGCACTTATAAACAGAGTAAGTTAAAAGCGGATTTCACTTATTTATTATGTTTATGCACACATACATGCTGCCTCAACATTCTCTTCTCCTGTGTGAAGATTGAATTGGCGAAAAAAACCAAAAGATCTGGTGAATTAGATTTCTAAGAGAATGTAAATCAAATACCTAATACACATTTACAGTACGCGGCGACAAAGGATATTAGAACATTATTTGTTTTATAAATAGCTTCCAAAATTAAACCAAATAATAAAAACAATTAAATAATATACCTATTCTATTTTTATAAATTTGTATAGAAATATATTATTTGTATAGACACATACACCAACCAATACACACATCTACCATAAACAAAAAAATTTTGAATGTGTATATGTGTAATATACAATTTCAGTGTTCTTACTTTAACATTTTTTAAAATGAAAACAGTCACATTTTTAAAATAATTTTCCGATTTTGTGATTATAACAAGAAACAATAACTTTCTGTACTATTCAAATTAAATTGAATTTAGACAATAGACACAAACACAACACATTTCACCGCATTCAGTAATGGACAAACACGAACTAGATGTAAAAACAGAAAGTAAAAAGCAAAAACAGTAATGAAATGATTCAATCGAATACAAAAAAAACTCATACTATCGATCTCACTCATGCTCATTGATATAAAATATAAATAAAAAGTAAAATTTTTATTACAATTACAAACAATAACGAATAACGATACTTTTTATTTACTTCGTGTTTGTCTCGCTGTCTCGTCTCGTATTTTGTTTACTTTTGCGTTAGTATCTGTGAACGTGAAAATTCTTTTGAACCAAAAAAATAAATAAATATAAATTGAAGAGAACGAAATCAGACATTTACGAATACATGAACATATATGTTCACAAAAATATTATGTACTGCGTTTTCATTTTTATTTCTTTTGAAGAACGAACATGGGATTACAAAATTATTATAGAAGACGGCATCGTCGGCTTATTTTTTAAACAAAAGCAACGTATCAATGAACTGAACAGAACATACTATCCTGCTACCATAAGGAACATAAACAAATAATTAGAATGTAAAATTAGGTCTAAAAATAATGATTTACGAATGTGTCTGCATTTACTTTAAAAAGTCATAATTGGTTATGTTTCACGTGATCAAACATACCAAAAATAAAGCAAAAATAAAATTTAATAATAAAATATAAGTCCAATCACCTGTTCATGTCCTCGAAAAATAAAAACAAAAAAAATTTAAATAAACAGAATAAAACACAAATACTATTGCAAGTATTCGGTTTTGCTTATTTGTATTTTAAATAAAAAAATGTAGGTAAATATTATTAGTTTGTTTTTTATTACCCCAATAATACTTAAGTTAGTATGTGTTATTTGAAGTAAAAAATGAGACAAAAAAACACATTTATTTCATGTTTTTTCAAAGTCAATGCCATTTGATGATATTATTGTTGTTGTATTAAAAAAATATAAAAAACACTTCTAAAGAATTCTGTTTTTGGTATTTTTTAACCCAAAAATATATAGAGCAGCGGTCAAAAACCTTGATTCATGGACACATTTGTGTAAATTTTATATTTATGTGAAATTAAACAAAAACAGGATATATGCAAAAAATCACTTTTTCAGTTTTTGCTGATACTCGTTCCAGAATCGGTAGCGTAATACCCCAGACAGACTGTGGTTTAATTAATCCGATTTAGCTAAACTATAAGTATTCTATGCAAAAACAAAGGGATTAGCTAAAATCGATATGGCACACTGCGACTAATCTCGAAAAATTCACTAAATCGGTTTTATTAAATCGTAGTGTGTCTAGGGTATTACCCTAAAATCTAATTAATTTTCCAAAATCTTCATTATTTTCGAAACAAAATGGTGAAAGCAAAATTAGGTGTAAAACTTTAATATTTATTCAAATAAAGCTATATTTTTTTGATTGTTTTTCGGTTCATACATCATGCAGAATCATGCACAATTGATAATCAAATTCATTGTGATTAAAAAGTTTAACATTATGCGATACAAACAATAATTCAAAATATAGTATTTAAAAAACTCAACTCAAACTTTAGATGCGTTTTCTCAACATTTTGATTTTCGCAGATATCCCGTTTTTGTTTAATTCCTCAGGTTTAATTAGTGACCTGTAAACATAATTTTTTATTGGGCTTTGTTTTATTTTTCTTGTTTTCCATTACTTCAGAAGTTCATCTCCAATTCCCCATTAAGAAAACTTTTGTGCAGCATAGAAGGAAATTCAGGAAAACGATTCTTTCAAAACACAACATTTTACTTTCGATTTTGCATACGATTTAACGTAAAAGTTATCTCTTGTGTTTTGTTGATTAGACGCACCCTTTTGGAGAGAAAAATTCATGAAATTCCGAAATTTTTAATGTCACTTTGGAATGCTGATGCCCATCGGACATGCAACAAGCGGGAACATTTACCCTACGTATAAGAAAAATTCAGAAAAACGAGTCTTTCAAAAGACAAAATTTTACTTTGGATTTTGCATACGATTTAAAGTAAAAGTTGTCTCTTGTGTTTTATCGATTAGATGCACCCTTTTGGAGAGAAAAATTCATGAAATTTCGAAATTTTTGATGTTACTTTGAAATGCTGATTCCCATCGGACATGGAACAAGCGGGAACATTATATAAATACCCTATGTATAATTTGAGGTGTTACCGGTGTCGATGATTCTAAATCTGGTTTTAGATTTATGAAATTCAAAACAGTGGATCCAGTATGGCAGGCTAAAACCCATCGGTTTTACAACAAAAAATATCGTTCTGTTGTGCTGTATTCTGGTTAAATGTTTCTCGAGTGATTTTGTAATTGGTGAACATATAATATATATATATATATATATGGGTGTACCATGAAATCCCGAAAGACAGAATCCTGATTGACAAAATCCCGAAAATCATAATCCAGACACGACAAAATCCAGATAAGTAAAAATCCAGACTAGGCAAAATCCAGACAAGACAAAATCCAGACAAGACATAATCCAGATAGAAAATCCAGACAGAAAATCCGACAAATTTTAAACGCGCGCGCGTTTAAAATTTGTCTGGATTTTCTGTCTGGATTTTCTATCTAGATTTTCTGATAACGATAACATTGAAATTATCAGAAGTTTTTGTTTTTTTCCTTTAGTTATATGAAATGAGAAATCTAGTATGAATGTCTATGGTTATACTATCCTCCTTTCGGTTCGTAGCTCATATAACCAAGAAAATTCCCCTTAATGTGGTAATAAAACTGCACATGCATCGTGTGAATGTGGCTTTAATGCATTTATTAATTAATAAAAAACAAATTGTAATAATTACACAAATTTTATTTAAAATTATAATTCCAGAAGTTAGTTTCTCTTCTTGGGCTTTTCTTCTTTTTCTAGATATTTTTGTTATCTTTCTCTTATCTTTTCTTTTTCTAGATATATTTGTCCATGATGTAAATAGGTATATAGAATAACCAAAACAGATAATACAACATTATTTATTTATGACTATGTACATGGACACATCAATAAAACTGTTTTTTGTAGATCCACCCTTCAAAAATATTTCCATCCCTTTTTTTTTATGCATTCGTCGTGTAGAGCAAAATAATACATTTTCGTATAATGAGATTCAAAGAAAGCCGACCGATAATTAGGATTTTTTGTTCCAAAAGACAAATTCGACCACTTAATTTTTGTTTTTCTAAAACAATAGTAATAAACTATATAATGGTCTAGAAAATAACATCGTTGGTAAAGAATGAATATTATTATCAGTTTAAAGAACAGGAGGAAATTGAAATTTTATGACATTTTATGACCAAATTCTTTTTTCTTATTTAAAATCTATTTACATTTGGTACGCATATTTGAAAAAAATAACCTTCGCCTTTTGTTATTATATACGAGCGGGTTATACTACAAAATTAATACATACATATGTGTATACCTACATATATATTCCATTTATATTGATATAATAAGACTTGGTTTTGGTAAAATACATATTACGTACAAATATTTTTTCACTTGATAATACCAAAAGGAACACAAAAACAATAAACAAGGAAGGAACATAAACAATATATAAACAGAACATCCAAAGATTAAATATAATAAAATACATAAATTCATAAGAAATTAATTTATATTTGACAAAAAAAAATTACCAAATATTCCTTAAAACAACAAATTTTAAAAATTATGTTTCTAAAAACCAAAAAAAAAAAAAAATTCGGCCCTTCGACCCGTTCGGCTCTTCGACCTATTCGGCCCTTCGATATTCGGCCTTTTGACACTTTCGGCCCTTCGACACATTCGGCCCTTCGACATTCGGCCCTTCGACATTCGGCCCTTCGACACGTTCGGCTCTTCGACCTATTCGGCCCTTCGATATTCGGCCTTTTGACACTTTCGGCCCTTCGACACATTCGGCCCTTCGACATTCGGCCCTTCGACATTCGGCCCTTCGACATTCGGCCCTTCGACATTCGGCCCTTCGACACATTCGGCCCTTCGACCCATTCGGACCTTCGACATTCGGCCCTTCGACATTCGGCCCTTCGACATTCGGCCCTTCGACATTCGGCCCTTTGAAATTCGGCCCTTCGTACCCATTCCATATATATATATATATATATATATATATATATATATATATATATATATATATATATATATATATATATATCGCACTTCTTCTAAAAAAACTGTCATAACACCGAAAAAGTAAGTTTTAGGTAAATGCACCATAAAGTTTAGTTTTTAATGCTCCGTATTTTAATAAAACTGCCATAATTGTAACGTGGGGTTTTTACCGCTAGATGCCGCAAGTGTCAGTTTTTTACGAAACGAGAATGGGTGCAGCCCGATCTACAAAATTGTCGTATCAGTGTATCAGTGCTTGGTGCTTGCGTCAAGCATACTTACGTTAGTGTTCCTAAAAAACGTCATAAATTGTTTTACGATTCTGTTTTATATGACTGGCTTTTCTTACAGACAAATATATTATTTTTGACAGCATCCCAATATTTGTGCCTTTGTGCGACAGTAAAATAAAGAGACATCTACTCACAATACATCTACTAGTAAAAAGCAGAAATATCATCCTCCCCGTGATTTTACCCAAAGGATTGTAAAGGGTGTCCCAAAATTACCGCAACATTTAAAATTGCCGCCATTTGTGCGGTTAATTGTTGACAACCCTGAAAAAAACAATTTGACGGCTGAGAGTTTAGGGTTAGTAAAAATGTACATCAACAAGTGGATGTTGATTTTTCGAGCAAAATCATCCTTAGCGACGAAGCACATTTTCACCTTGCATGAGACATTTCTTGGTCGTGTACTCTCTCGTTTCGGTGATCAGAATTGGTCCCATAGATCGTGTAATTTAACACCATTATAGATTTCTTTATATAGAGTTATTTGAAGTCAAAAGTATATGTCAACAAGCCCACAACCTCCCGTCCACTACAGGAGGAAATTAAACGCTGTATCAACGAAATTCAGCCACATACGAGTATATGCAGAATGGTCATGGAAAATTTCGACAAAAGAGTGCGTATATGCCAGCAAAGGCGTGGAGGTCATTTACTCGATGTGTTATTCCATAAATAACCCTATCCTATGTACTTTACGATTCAATACAAAAATAACAATCTAAAGACTAAAGGCAAAGCTCCATGATACGACCAAATGTATGATTCGTATCGGTTTTTTGTGATCCTAGCTTCATGCACAAAAAAATCGTCAAAAATGTATCAAATGACGTTTTGATTTTTGAGGTTATTGGCGGATGAGTACGTTTTCCGGTTGAACGTTTTTTTTTTTAAATTTTTTTTCCCCGAAATCGTCATATCGTACGACGAAAATAAAAATTTCCTTATTTGAATAAAATAAAATATTTTGTTACGAACCGTATAGTTCGAAAATTAAAATTTATATGTTCTGTTGCAATTTTTAATTAACCTCGATTTAAAAAATATAACAACCGACCAAACGGCGCAGTGGTTAAAGCTGCGGCGGTTGGATCGGGAGGTACCGGGTTCGAATCCCGATAGGGGCGGGATGCAAAAGGGATTTTTCATCATCTGATTACGATCGGTGATGACGATGAACACATCTATGACCCCCTGTTGAGAGTGCAGAATCCATGGGCCAACCCACCTTTCATGTCAGCACTATAGGCTGGCATGAAGCAATGCAATGTGCAGGTGGTATAAACAAAAGCGGGTCTATAGCCGTACGTCCTCGATTTGGCTACTGCAGCGTAAAGTAGGACGGTAAAATGAACTGCGAAAGAGTTGGGAGTGCCTTGAGCCTCAAAAAAAGATTGCATAGCTGAAAACCAAAAAAAAAAAAAAAAAAAATATAACAATAGAAGTAAAAATTGTAAAAACGTTTTAACGAAATCGTTCGTGTTAGCTTTCATGGAGCCTTGCCTTAAAAACTGCATTTTCTATTTAATTCAAATCTTGCGTTAAATTTGGGACACCCTTTAAAAAGTATATAACCCTTTAAAATGAGCGTTTTCCTTAAGTTCCTTCAGTAGTTAGCTTGGTTTCGTACTGATAAAAAGTTGGTCTACTCATCAGGCAGTTATGACCAAAATACAAAAATACAAATCTAACTTATTACGTTTACTACCTAGTAAGACCGTACTGTTTTAGCGAATTATAATATTCACCAATTTAAAACTCAAGGAAAACTGTGTGCATTTAAAAGCCCACACTAATATTATTTTTAATTTTTTTTTAATTTGTCTGTTATGTACTACATGATTTTTTGGCTTTTCTTATAGACAAATATGTATATTATTTTTGACAGTATCCCAATATTTACGACTTTGTTCGACAGTAAAATGAAGAGCCTCACAATACATCTATCCCCACATCTATCCCCACGTGATTTTACCCGAAACCGAGATGGTTTATTTTAGTACTTTCCTTATTTTGCGATTACGACATGAGAAATGCGTAATACTTTTTTTATATATGTGCAACTTTTATTTGTACGATCGATTACTACAAATTAGATAACATAATTTAAATATTATTAGTAATTATTAGTCTAATTTGTTACGACTGAAATATTATAAATTGATAAAACTATATATTCTAATAATGTAAAAATTCATAGTATGTAATGCATTTAGATATGTAAATTAGAAAATTAATTTTTACAAACTTTTTTTTTGTTTCATATTTAAGTTTAAATATTACAGTAAAAATTACTAATAATATTATAATTCAATTGCCTAATTTCTAATAATCGACCGGATACAAAATAAAGTTGTATATAAAAAAAGCAAAAAAAGGTATTACGCATTTCGTAATCCCACAATCAGGAAAAGGAAAGTACTAAAATAAACCAACTCGATCTTTTTTTTTATTTCTCTGTCAATAGACAGAAATAAAATTTCCTCATCCTCAGACATAACATCGTACAGGGACGACCGATTATCACGAGTTGCAACGCAATACTAAAGAAAATAAAACAAAATCATTTTATTTTCATACTTTTTGTTTTGTTATTTTTTTTTTTTTGGTTTGATTTTAAACGGTAACCATACTTGGAATAAGTAAAAATAAAAAAATAAGAATTTGAGCTTATCTTATTTCACTTTGACATTTCGACTATAGATAACTTAAAAACTTTTAAGTTCAAAGCGAAATATTTTTGTTTGATTTTTTAATTATTTTAGGAAAAATTATATTAAATTCATTTGTATCGTAAAAAATTATTAATTTACATTAACTAATACTAATTATTATTAATGATACAGAAACGCTATACAAAATTTTTTCTTTTAAAAAAATTCTATATCTCAATTTTATATATTTAAGTTAGGTTTCAATTTTTGTTTGGGTTTTAAGTGAATGTACAATATAATTGCTCAATTATTTATTGTCTAATTTAATGCTCAAATATTCCCGTTCTGATTTATTTGTTAATAATTAATCAAAATGTTATCATTTTTACCAAACCAGTTGTTTACTTTCTACAGTAAAAAGTTGTGCTACCTTTTTCAAGTTTTATAAGCTTAAAAATTAAATTAAATTCATTTATATCGTAAAAAATTAATTAATTAACATTATCTGTTTCTAATTAGTAATACAGAAATACTCTGCAATGGTTTTTGTTTTAAAAAAAGTTAATGTCTCAATTAAATTGGTTTTAGGTTATGTTTCAGTTTTTTTTGATCTTTTAAATGTATATACATACATTAGAAATACTCAATTAATATAGTCTAATTTAATGCTCAAATACTCTCGGTTTAATTTATTTATTAATAATTAATGAAAATGTTATAATTTCTATTTACAAACTGGTGTTTTATTTCCCGCGTTAAAAATTTGTGCAACCTTTTTTAAGTTTTTTAAGTTTACACGAAAAATGTCGCTCCTTTTAAGTTTTTTAAATGACACCTGAAATTTCCATCTCCCTCTCCAAAAAAAATTTAAGTTTCTTATTTTAAGTATGGTCGAATACACACAAATCCCCTTTCTCGCTCTCTTACGTTATTTTTTTTTATTTTTTCTTATTCTTACTATGGTTCGCTTTGGTCTCTCTCGTTGTTTTGTAGCCAAAAATTTAAAAAAACTGTGAAACGGCGTTGAAAATATGCAAAATATTCATCAATTATTTTTTTTGCCCAATATTATAATTAAAGACCCTAGTTTATTGTCAATGGAATGACAATTGGCCGTATTTAAAAAGTTATTAAATGCGAAACGAAAAAATATCAAAAAAAAATTTTATTTTTCCATAGAACTTTTTACGATTTGTATGTAAATATTTGATTGTTATCCTATAACACATACATACATGGGACACGCCAGTTTTTTGTGCTCACACGGCCTTTAATACATAGGCATTGCTAATATACTCCAGTGTTTTGTACGTTTTTATATCATTTCTGTCGAGAGTTCGAGACATCGCTGCTTGTTCAGACATTTGTGTTGGTTTTGTTAGATAGCATCGGTGACTATATATCAATAGCAACATTTCATTTTACTTTAAATTTTTTTTTTTCATACAAACGTAGTTGGCATTGTTTTATATTTCAATTATACCACGTTGCCGTGACATGATGAATACAGAGTTTGGTTAGCTAGTAAGAAAAAGGATAAAATTTTTCGTCGAAGAATTAAGTTACATTTTCATAAATAAGTTGGCAATATTTAAATTGGTTTCAATAAACAATATCGAAATCCTTAATTGTTTATTGAAACCAATTTAAATATTGCCAACTTATTTATGAAAATGTAACTTAATTCTTCGACGAAAAATTTTATCCTTTTTCTTTTTTCTTAATGAAACTGCGATTTGCACGTCAAACCCAAAATAAACTAATAAAACCAATAAAAATGTTATCCAATATAATACCCCTGTTATTTACTGTTCCAAATCCAACAAAAATTTTTATGCAAGCCGTCTCGTTTTGTTTATGTATTGTTTTTTTTCATATAATATTTAAACAACACAAAACCAGATTTGTTCGGATTGTGTATATACAAATATTTTTTTATTTTTTTTTTTATTTAAAATAAATTTTATTTATTTATTTTATGTAATTACAATCTAGTCTCCTGGACTAATGAGCAATTTGTTTCTGACTTAATTTACTAACTTAAATTAATCTATGGCTTCTTCCCATTGGCGTTCCATAGTGTTTGGTAAATTGAAGTAAACCACATCTTTGTAATGGATTTTAGATCAGCATAATGCTGCTTAAACTGACAATCACACCAGCTCAAAAGGTTTGGTTCTTTTAAGTCTGCGTACTAAATTCGTGATGCTTAGGAGCTGAGTTGCCTCAATGTTCACATGTTGGCGGAGCCTTAGTTCATGTCTCCGTGCTTTTTCCTGGATTTCATTTAAGATGAGGTTCATTTTAAGGTCCCTATGAAGGTCATTGTTCCTGACATACCAAGGTGCATCAACGATGTTCCTGAATACCATATTCTGAAATATTTGGATGATATTTACGTTGCACTGTTTGGTACAACCCCAAAGCTGAATACCATAAGTCTAATTCGGTTTCAATATTTGCTTATAAAGTAGAAGCTTGTTGTATGTTGATAAAGAAGAGTTCCTTCCCATCAGCCAATACATGTTTCTGTATTTAAGTCTTAATTCTTCACTTTTCTTCTTGACGTGTGCTTTCCATCGTAGTTTAGCATCCAGGGTCATGCCGAGATACTTAGCTGTGTTCGCATGCGGTATTATTTCCCGATTTATGGTAATCGGAATATGTTCGATTCGTCTGTTTGTAAAGTTGATGAGAACTGATTTAGCTTCATTTAGTTTTATTCTCCATTTTTTTGTCCATTTATATATTTGAGTTATAGCTGATTGTAACTTCTGTGTTGATTCTTCGTTGCTTTTTTCAACAGCTAAGATCGCCGTATCATCTACAAAATTTGCCACTGTGTTGTTTTCTAATGTAGGAAGATCATAAGTGTATAGTAAGTATAAAACCTGCCCTAATACACTGCCCTGTGGAAATCCTGCATTGATTTCTTTCAATTCAGAAGATGTATCATCTAACTTAATCCTGAAGAACCTATCTTTCAAGTATGATTCCAGTATCTTAGCTAATTGCATTGGGAGAAGATTCCTTAACTTGTGGTTAAGTCCTTCATGCCACACTCTATCAAACGCTTGTGCAACGTCTAGAAATACTGTTGAACAGACTTTTTTCTCCTCTAATGCTTTCTCAATTATACTGGTTATTCTGTGTACTTGATCAATTGTTGAGTGTTGGTTGCGAAAACCGAACTGATGATTTGGGATCAAGTTTTTACTCTCGATTATCGGATTTAATCTTTTTACCAGAAGCTTCTCAAAGAGTTTGGACATGACTGGCAATGGTGAAACTCACTAATCTTATAAATGCAGCATTTAGAATCAAATGTGTACCAAGCTTATGGAAAATTGCAGAAGTAATTATGATCCGAAAACCTGGGAAACCACCACACATAACATCGTCTTATTGGCCAATTTCGCTATTGCCAGTCATATACGTTAGTATAGTTGGTTTTGACTGTTTATTCAAAGTAGATAGCAATAGCAATGAATATGTTGTGTTGGTACGTTATGCGAATTTGTGGAATAAGGATGGAGAATAATTATCACATATACATATGTACAACAAACATTAGACGTGTTTTTCATTTTTATTAAAAATATTATTTTATATTACATAACAAGATATTAGTGCGAGGTTGACGAAACTTCCAAAAAATAAAAGTAATGAGTGTCGCTAGTTAGGAATTGACATTCTAGACACAAACCACTTAATTATTCTTATATATACTTATTCGATATATAATTTTTCGATGATTGGATGCACCAGAATACTTCTCTTGATTTTGATCATTTATTTCGTTTAACGCTAGTTGCTAGGTAAGGAGCTGCTGATATCCTATAAGTCAGCATCGTTACTTGGTAATGTTTTAACGGGGAAATACTATCTGTCTTCGTCTTTTACCAAAATCTGTCGATACATCTTCTCAACGTCTGCTTTAATAGCAAGCTTATGCAATCGAAAATACATCAGAATTGCATACAGGGATGGCTGTACTGTCGACCCTACCATAAGAATATCATTTAAAGAGCTTCCTGCTGAAGTCTTAGCGCATCAATCGAACACTAATCTGAGTTTCGTCGTTGAATTCTTTGCCTTTGAAACCTCAAGGTATGGTAAATAATTGGTATTTTCGGTATCATTCAGTTCGATGTTTTCCACCATATGCCCCAGTCCGTCGATACTCTCCTTGAAATGAATGTAGGTTTCCTTAAATAAATCGTAATTGCCAGATTTAGGGATTTTCTAAGTTCTTCAGACTCCTTCTTTATTGGAAGTTGTACTATGAACTTTCCGTCTGGATTTCGAAGTGTTGTTTCTTTGAACATATGCTCACATTCAGCCTTTTTGTCCATTCATTATTGCGCAGATGGAACCAACAATTATCGTATATTTAATAGAGAAGTCTCATGTCGAATAAACAAAAATTCAAATTAGTTGGGTGTAAAAAATATCTATTTGTGTGTAGAAATTATATTTCGAGCAACACTCAGAGCCTACGCAATATACTTAAAACTACAAAATCATAATTCTCTCTTTGAGTAAATTTACGCTCCAACTAATCCGAGATTGTTTTGAGCGAGGTAAAAAATTATTCCGACAATTTTTCGTTTGTTAAAGTAGTTAGTATGCGATGCGCTGGAACACCGGTGAGCAAGATTTAAACAAGGTTAGCTCCATCTTTTGAGTCACGTGTTCGTGACGTCATATAATTCTAGTATTTATAAATAGAGAAGAAGCAAATGTAACTTTTTTGTTTTAAGTTATTGTTTTTTTAATTTTTAATTTTTTGACTTGTTGCTGTAATTTATTCGCCTCTTTTAATACTAGAATTGTGTGTCATCACAAAAAAATGGTCTTTTATTTACATATTTAGAGCGGGGTGGTTTGACGTCTGTTGGAGGGGGGGATCAAAGTTGAGTAGATTAATCTACCAGCTCCGTAACCTTCCAGTAGGGTGCGCATCACGTGAGCTGTTCTGGTCTTGTCATTAGGCAGCTGCGTGATGGGTACAATTGTGTAAGGGGTAACCTGTTCACAATTCGCAAGTGTACGTACTGCCTCCTCGTGGCAACCACTGGTAACTAAGGCCACTTGGCACATTTTTGGCCATTTGGCACAGGCTAAAGTACGGCGCTAAAGGAGAAAACCTTGACAAAAAACCCTAATCTAAGGTGGAACAGCATATGCCGAAGGATGAATGGCTGATAGGCTAATCAGCCCAAAATATGTGGACTCTGGATACAAAGCACCCTCCAGTTTTATTTAGCCTTCCTGTAGTAAAGCTGGGTGACCTCAGGTGATTCGCAATTCCGAGCAACTCGTAAGAGTAAAATCAAACGGAATACGGGGTAGGAGTAGGAATATACGAGAGTGGGACAACCCTCTCGAGGTCCTTGAGCTCCAATTCTACCGTCTTTCTAGCGGAACTACATGCTGTAGTAAACATCTAGGAGGGAGAGCAATAAGCCCAGATAGTATGTATCACGTACCGGGAGGCAGTATCGTCAGGTTCATTAAGAACCTGACTATTGACTGAACGGATAATTAAGCAGGGGCCAGCACAATAGATCTTTTAGGTCGCAGTGCGAAGTGGCTGATCGCCCGCATGGCCCCCCCAATAATAATAATAATAATACATATTTAGAGCTAAACTGCTATTAATAAAATCGTGACCGTTGAATACAGGGGAGATATGTTTATTTGTTATTTTGCTGTTAACCTTTATCCGGCGGGTGCAATTGTACCTTCATATCTTTTATATGAAAATAAAGCGAATTTTGGAACTAAATATGGGTTTTCTTAATCATTCGACTGATGTGGGATTCTAAACTGATTTTTAGATGAGATTCTGGAATATGGCCAATTAGGATGGAACTTGGTTATTTCTTACACTACTATGATGAAATTCGACATGTACGATGTAACAATGCAACTTGTACAATGATTCTTAGGTCAAGTTCTGGCCAATTAGGATAAGATTATAAGATAAAGTTCAGAAATATGGCCAATTAGGAAGGAACTCGGTTATTTGTTAACCGTTTATGATGAAATTCGATTTGTACGATGGAAATGGGATTTTTAGATGAAGTTCTGGAATATGAGCAACGTGCTGTAGAAATGGAATTCTAAAATGATATTTAGAAGAAGTTTTGGAATATGGCCTATTAGGAGGGAACTCGGTTATTTCTCAAACGATTATAGTGAAATTTGACGTGTACGAACCGAAATCGGATTCTAACATGATTTTTAGAAGAAGCTCTGGAATATGGCCTATAAAGAAGGAACTCGGTTATTTCTGAACCGATTATAGTGAAATTCGACATGTACGATGGAAATGGGATTCTAAAATGATATTTAGAAGTAATTTTGGAATATGGCCAAGAAGGATAGAACTTGGCTATTTATTAACCGATTTTAATGAAATTCGACACTTGTGATAGAAATGGGATTCTAGAATGATATTTAGAAGAAGTTGCGAAATATGACCTATTAGGAAGGAACTCGGTTACATCTCAATGATTATGGTGAAATTCGATGTGTGCGATGGAAATGGAATTCTAAAATGATAATTAGAACAAGTTCTGGAATATAATCCATTTTGAAGGAACTCCATTCTAGACTATGTTTTCGTCTTTATTGACGATATTCTTGTGGCATCACAATCTGAGGAACAGCACAAACTCCACCTGGAACAACTTTTGCACAGGTTAACTGAGTTTGATGTTATACATTTCTAAATGCGTCTTTGGTGTATCAACTGTTGATTTTCTTAGCCACAAAATAATCCCTAATGGTATTCTGCCGTCTGAAGAACGAATTAACGCTATAAGGGAGTTCCCTACTCCAACCTCAATCAAGCACATTCAGCGATTTGTCGGTATGGTAAACTACTACCACCGATTTATACCAAAACTTGCTGAGGCTCTCGCACCATATTACAGCCATCTGGCCATACTTCTACGTCAGCCCAAAACAGCTAAGAATTTCTTTTGGCCTGAAACAACATCTCTGCTTGCACATCCACTGAGCGATTTAAAGCTTAGTATACCTACTGATGCATCTAACTCTGCTGTTGGGGCAGTACTGCAACAGTATAATAAGGAGTGTTGGAAATCATTGGAATTTTTCTCAAAGAAACTTTCGGACGCTGAAAAGAAATATTCCGCATTCGACCGGGAATCACTCGCAATTTATCTCGCAGTGAAACATTTTAGATATTTTGTTGAAGGTCGGGAGTTTACTATTTACACCGGTCACGAGCCACTGACTAGAGCATTCAGTCTAAAACTGAACGTAATTCATAATTTCAGCATGTTCACGGACACGACAACGTTGTACACGACAACGGACCTAGAACGGCCGCAGTCGAGACACAATTTGACTTAAGCAAAATTGCAAATGCACAAAATCTGACCGAGAACTTCAGAATTTACTTTCTGGTTCCGAATGTCACACCGGTTCATCAATGTAACTAGCGCTTTTTAAATTGCCCGGCCTCGAAATTATCTGCGAGACATCAACGGGGTAAAATCGCCCATTCATTGTATAATCACTGCGTCGAACCATTTTTGACACTTTACATAACATTTCACATCGTGGTGTTCGTGCTACTCGTAAGTTGATTACTGCTCGACATTTTTGCCTAGTATGAACAAAGAAGTAAGCGAATGGGCTTAGTCTTGTTTATCCTGCCAACGCCCCAAAGTCCAAAGGCATACTAAATTATCCCATGGACAATTCCAAATACCATCGGGTCGATTTAAACAGATCCATACAGATATAGTAGATCCATACAGATATAGTACATTTTCTAATGGATATTCTTATTTACTTACCTTATAGATTTACTCTCTAGCCCGAAGCTTACTGCATGACTAATATGTCAGCTGCAACCATTGCCACAACTTTTGTCAACAATTACGTTTCACGATTTGGCTTGCCCCTTAATATCAATACTGATCAAGGAACGCAATTTGAGTCGAAGATTTTCGGTGAAGTTACAAAACTCCTCGGCTTACATCGCATTCATACAACGGCTTCGAACTTTTCCACCGGCAACTCAAAGCCGCGTTAATGGGCAGAGGAAACATAATCAATTGGAGTTCGGAAATACCAATCGTACTACTTGGAATCTGAACAACAGTGAAAGAAAATCTGATCTCATTTTAGGGAGGAGGACTCACTTGCGGGGAGTCCTGTAGCGGATCACGCATTGCAATTATATAAATTGAATTATTATTTGTTACATAAATTGAAATTTGCTAGACACAAAATATAATTAAACACTGAAATATATTTTGTGATATTTACTCCATCTCGCTTTCAATATTCTTCTTCGAATCTATTACGAATTTGTTATTTTTCTCTCTGTGACTCCAGCTCGTTGAAAATAGAACAACGAAAACTAGACAATTCGATTTCACGACCAACATGACAAAACAATTAAACAGAACAAAATCGGATTTGGGATTTATATTTCGGTATATATAAAATCCACTCTTCTTTTTAGTTTCTGGCGAAACACTGGTGCGTGCTTTTCATTCTCTAGACTTATTAATTTTTACATGCATTAGCATTTACAAAATAAAAAACATATTGTGGTGGAATATAAAATAATAACGTAGTGTTAAAAACATTAAACTGTATAATTAAAATATCTAATTGTGAAATTAAATACTGGTTGATATTACATGATAATAGAAGAAATTGTTTAATTTATTAATGATTTCAAGCCAACAATCCGCTATTTTCTATTATAGCAGCTTCATTAATAGTGTGCATACTAAACATTCTCTAAATCTTTCACTTTAATCTCTGGGTTATGCTTTTCTAGTATGCTTGTTGTTAGAGCGACAGATCTACTGTGTGTAACCTGAATCCGGCTTAATAGGTATTTTGTATCTTTTGTGTTTTAAAATTGCGACAACTTTGTGTCTCCAAAAACAGAATGATTGATTCTCGTCACATCTCTACAATTTTGTAGTAGATTATTCTATCTTGATTTAAAAAAGATCAAGTTTTCTTAATCAAAATGGTACAAATGTAACGTCATATAATTATATAAGGAAATAAAGTAAATTTAAATTAAAAACACTGGTTTTCCATGTTTAATTCCTTTTATTAGAAACAAAAATCTAATTCAATTTAGTGAAGGTGGAAAGTAAACATTTAGGCAGCTTTACTGCAATAAATACATGTGGTTTTAAGAACACTATGCTCAGCAAACCCCGCTTTTATGCAAGAAACACAATGTCGGGAAATAAACCTGAAACAAAGGAAAACTCTTGAAGTGATGAGCATAATGTTTCTAAAAAACTATAATGTATTTATTACAATGAAGCTATCCAAATAATTACTTTCCACCTGCACTAAAATGAAATTCATTTTTTTCTAATAAAATGAAATTAAGCATGTTAAACCATTGTTTTTAATATAAATTTATTTTATTTTCTTATATAATTCATTTTTCATTTTTATTATTATTATTGTCTTTTTTTTCCTTATCCATTGAATGTCGGTATATATGATATACTATATGTACATATGTTATGTACATGTAAAAATGGGGTAATATATAAATTATATTTATACTGCTTATTGTCCAAGCTGAATATATAAAAATAAAATAAAATAAAAATAATTATATGACGGTACAATTGTACCATTTTCATTAGGAAACATTGTTTTCTTTCAAATCAAGCTATAATAATCTACTACAAAATTGTAGAGATGTGCCGAAAATCGATCAATCTGCTTTTGAAGAAATAAAGTTGTCGCAATTATAAAATACAGAAGGTATAAGGTACCACCTACCCAGCCGGATGCAAACTAGCCGGTAAAACACAGTCGAACTTGCCGCTCTGGTTGGGCATATTCTACAACTTCATCTAAAAATCAATTTAGAATGCCACATTTAGTAAGTATCATAATCAAATGTATACTCCTGGGTTGGCACAATAAGTAACACATAACGCAATGTAACCCCTTAATAGTATCATAAATTCGCTTTATTTTTATATAATACATACATATGAACGTTAAAAGGTTAGATAAAGCATAGAGAATCATACTAGTTTTCTCCCTTCATTATACTAAATGGAAAAAACGAAACTTCTGATATTTCCAATGTTATCGCTGCATTGGTGTATTTTATAAGGCCATAATTTTAAAATACGTATAGGCAATACACCAATAACATTGGAATGGAACATTTTTATAATTTTTTGTGTTTTTAGTAAAATGAGAAAACTATTAAGATTCCTTATGGATAGAGATTAAAAAAATCCAAAACCAATACATTAACTTATTAGTAAACTATGCAAGAAGCGTTTATTTTCTATATATCTGGCATAATGTTTTTTATTTATTTGTTACATACAGTAACACATTTTGTTTGTATGTACTACTCACACATAAAAATTGTAAACACAAAAAAAAGTACTGAGAAATACGAATTTATGATCGATTTCTTTCTTGTGTTCTTTATAGAGCAAAGTCAATTCAAAGTCAAACGCAAATCAAAAACAAATTTATGATAGTAAATAACGTAGTAAGTAGAAATTAACAGCAGAGAGTCTGATTTAAAGAAAGTAAGAAGATAAAGTTATTACGGTTCTACAGTATTTTCCATTTTTTGTTGTTGTTTTATTTTTTTTTAGATACATTTTCATGAGACGTCTCGGTATTCAACCGTTTTTAATGGAACGTTTTAGATTTCCAAAAATCACCTCAATGCTGTATCCAGCCCATCACTAGATCGGCTCGTGAAACACACAAATCACACTGTGTTTGCTTTACTGCTAAGATCATGTCAAAGGTTCTGTGATACATTAAAGTTTGGATCAGCTAAGAATAACTTCTTTCTGGTAATATTTGCATCAAATGAGTGGTTTGGCCGCTTTGAACATAATTTGCTCATAAAACTTCGATATTTATACATTGATATTGTGACTCTCTGGACCTGAACGTGAGGTTGACTTTACCCCTTTTAACTTGAGATCCCGACTCACCAATGCCATATACAATTACTCTGTTATTTTTTCTTGGAAGTTTCAGGAGATTACAACAACCCTATATAAATGTTGATGCTGAACCTGAATTTAACAGAATTCTAAAGCTGTAAGAAGAATACAATTGTTTAAGATGCTCGCATTTAAATTTTGTTCTGCTTGAAGTTCCATTGATGTAGGTTGCTCCTTGGCGGTTATCAATTCTAATTGTTTTCTGTGAAACAGTTTGCTCATTAGGGAAGTCCAAATGTAAGAGCGTGTGATGTTTTTCTCCGCAAATGCTGCATCTTGCTCTGGAAAAACATCTGAAGACTGGATGGTTGATTTTGCGGCAGTTAAAATATCGATTATCTGCCTTTCTAGTCTCTCCACGTTCGAAAATATAGACCGTTTTGAATTTGCCACATTCTGTTATATCGTGTTCGCCTGTACATATGAGACAACAATTGGCATCAGTTGCCACATATACCCCGGTAGATTCTGTAACAACGATTTTTTACTTGTTGGCTTTAATGACTCTAGTGCGTCAGACCGATATAGTAAATATTTAAATAGATCATTCAATATTAATGAATCGTTGGTACAAGACGTTTGTATCTTAATCTTTCTATTGTCTCCGAATCCAATTTTTCTTCTAACATATGTAGCAACCAGGCATTTCTGGATTCGGTCTCCTTTCTTAATCCCTTTAAACCTTTGATAACATCATCAGAGTTATCTAGGAGCTTCTGAATATTGAATGCGTTGGCATTATTTATTGATGGCTGGTTCATAAAGGCTTGATTAATGGCTCTAATACCATGCTTTTTTCTATCATATCACATAAAACGACTGCCATTCCTTATACAGACCTGTAGACGGTTCAATATTAATTTTTGGCAGTCTCATCTCCACCGCTGCTATTGTTACATTCTTGCTTTGGTTTGCTGTTTTGTCAAAATATCGTTGATGTTGCGCGTTATACTCTCTAATGTATCGATTTAATGTTGACTCTACATTAAAAAATTGCTCAGTGAAAATCTATTATCGCACATTCGTGATTGGGGTCCAGATCGTATATTCTATTCTCAGTACCTTCAAATTATTTAAGTATTTTAGCACGTCCGAGCTTAGATTGGAATCCATCCATATCCTCTTTAACGACCTATATCCTCTATAATTTAATAATTAAACGAAATTAACAAGCTTGGTCATTTAACATTTGATCGATCGCCTCCTAGCCTTTAATGACTTCTTTTTTGTTTCAGGTTCCATAACTATAATATTTCACTAATACTCGCTATTTTTCACACATTTTGCCTTTCATATCTTGGTTTGACTGGTTTATCGTCTCCAACTGTCGTTTGTTTTGTTGTTTCATTACACCCATCTGTCCCATCATTTGGTACATAGCAGCCTCGAAACCTACAGAAGCTGCTTGTACTGCGTCAACCAATGTTTTTTTTCATCTCCTGTCTTCTCTACGGTTACCCGGTTGCCGCATCCGCTACTACAAAATCATGATGGTCAGCATTGAACCCTTCTTTCTCCATGGCCTCACGTAGCGCTTGTGAAGAACCATTCCTACCATAAAATGGCCAAACGCCGTTTCAAGTTCCTTCTTTAATTATGGAAGTCTTAATTCGAAGAGAATCATTTTCTTTGTTTTATTATTCACAATCCCACCACTGTCACCAATTGTTACGTTTTTCCCTTGTCAATCAAGGTTCAAATCACTGGATTGTGAATAAAACAAAATACTTCAAATAATCACAAACGAATTTATTTATTGAACCCAAAGAATTAATTCAACATAATTTATCAACAATAATTCACAAAATCACTTTTATAGTATTGGCACAAATTTTACTGATCACTTATAATTTTTATATCGCACTAATTCACTTTTTAAATCACTCTATTTAATCTTTACACTGTCGCTATCCAAATACGAATCATCCAATTCGATTTCGTTCGCCTCATTATATACTTGAACCCAACATCCACAAGCTTCACAACTTTTCAGTAAGAATAGTCTAGTAACATGCAGAACAGTTTTATAGCATGGAAAATTTCCATTTAAGAACAGTAATCTTTTCGCTGTTAAATAACTTATTCTATTCCACCCTAGGTGTTGCCATAACAATACCATATTGCGACGCAACCTTAATAAACGTTATATCAGCGCTCCTGTGGAAAAAAATGGAAAATATGGAGTAGATACATAAAAATTGAGACCTCCAATCGACAATAATTCTATAGATTTTACTCAAATGAATAAACAATAAGTAAAGTAAAACAAAAAATTATCAAAACTAAAAGTAAAAAGTTCATTTATATTGCGTAAACTACAGACAGTCTCATTTAGGCAATTCCTATTGGAATTTAATATAAAATATAGAAAGAGAAAAGCAAAATGGAAAATAATGACTGATCTAACATCAGTATTTCTGCCATTACGTAGTGAGAGATAGTGTCGCGATAGTAATATAAAATTTAACGTGAAACGGAGAATTGGTTTTTGTAATATAAATTTAGTTATAACTTTGGGGGTGTTTTCGTTTATTCATTCCATAGAAGGAATATAAGGAATAGAATAGTGATCATGTCGCGGAATATTCCGTACGTAATGTAATAAAAGAACAGGGACCTTATTCTCGAATTCCAATTCTATTTTTCACATGTGGACAGCTGTCAAAATTCCCTTAATAATTCCCTTGGTATTTCCCTATGTATATTCCACATGCAACCAAATACCCTATTCTGGGGGCCTATTCTCGAATTCCACATCCATTTTCCACATGTGGACATCTGTCAAAATTTATCAAAATTGAATTTTTTCGGTACTAAGGGAATATTTCCGAATGGGTATAAGCATGTGGAAAAATTCCCCATATAGGAAAATGTCAATGCCGCATGTGTTTTATATACGAATTACAATTTTCGAACCATTTTTTAACAACTTTGACAGATGTCCACATGTGGAAAATGGATGTGAAATTCGAGAATAGGCCCCCTGGATAGGAACCAAGCACAAATTTTAGCGAAAAAAAACCTCGATATAAATTTATTGTAGTTGGCTAGAAAAACGTACGTTCAATTCTAATTTTTTTTTTTTTTTTACAGCAGACGGCTGTGCATTTTTTATTCATTTTGCTATGTTTACAAAATACTTTGACGTTTTGAAAAAATTGTTGTGGCATAAAGATCAGACGCAGATATTTTAAGTTTGCGCGATTTTAATTTTTTCCAATTAAAACTATATTGATTAAATTTAGGTATCTAATATGAGAGTTTAAAAAATCTTTTGGCCAATGTGTAGCAAATATTGTTAACACTTCTGCGAATATACTGGCATATGCCATCAAACAAAAATGCTGCTATATATCGTTTAAATAAAATTATTCTATAAAATGGAACTTTCCAATAAAATAACAGAAATTGCAGCTAAAATTTTATCTTTAAGTCCTAGTCCCAGCAAAACATCGTTTGACTTTAATTTTGACTCATCGAGAATAGAGCCGCAGATTGGAATAAATGGAATTATTTTCCCTAGCAAGAATTTTTTTATTTTTAAAAATTGGGAAGCAAATTGAATTTATAAAGGGAATAATTTCCCTTTGTTTATTGAATTTGTAAATAGTTGCTTTCCAATCGACCAACGGCAAGCACCCGCTAGCAAACCGCTAGTAGAAAGGTTTTTATCCTTGCTATGGTCGATGGGAACGATTAAAATGGATGATGTGAGTAAAACATACCCTATTATGTGTTTTGCAATTGCTGTCAAAACTTTGTTGCGGCGAACAATTAAAAATAAAAATATTTTTTTTTTTTTGACAACTTAACCGACGTTTTGACCAATGCGAAAGAAAATTTTTTATTTTTGACACAACAAAAATAAATATTTTTGTATGAGTTGGCGAGAGTTCGTCGAAGAGGATAGTCGTATTTTTTCTATCCTCTTCAAAAATTTAATTTTATTTTGTTTTATTTTATTTTTGTGTTTTGTCTTTTATTTATATAGTAATATGTACATACTTTATATACATAGGTATATACTGATTAATTTAAATTTTAAATTAAATTCTAATTAAATTAATTTTAGTGTAATAATAATCCAAGTGTAGTGAAAATAATTAAAGTGTAATTTTGGAAAATGCAATCCACCGGGATGCATTTGTAAGGCAATGATTTTTATTTTTGTAGATAGAAAAATTAAAAGTGCATGATTTGATATTTTGTGGATTGTACATAAAATCAAAGTTCAATTTTTAATTACTAAAGTCTAATATTTAGATAGTATTGAAATAAATTTTAACTTATATAAAATAAGTCGCAGTAAATTTGGTATTAGATTTTATTTTTACGCACACTTATTTGTATTCTTATGTTTGATTTTGTGTTCATTGTTAAATCGACACTAAGGCTGTGTTCCAATTGGTTAAAAAGTTAAATATTTTAACTGTGGTAAGAAATATTTAACTTACCTCATTTTTTAACCGATTTGCTGTTCCAAATGCAACTAGCTAAAAAGTTAAAATTTTGACGTTTAGTTGTATTTATTTTTGTAAGTTTTGTGAAGTAAAAATAATTTAATTTTAAAATGAATAATAATATCGTTAAATATATACCGATAATAATTCAGTTGTATGTTTTATACAAGCAATTATTGAATTTAATGGCAAAATATTTCAGTACAGTTAAATTTGTAAATGTAATCTAGAGCAGATTTCACTAAAAATAGACTATGAGCCTGCTGAAAATTTTTCAGAAGAAATTTTACATGAATCGCAGTATACATAAATAAACAAAAGATTACAAATTTTAACTGGTCGCTGACCACATAAAATATTTGTGGTGAGTAAAATGTCAAAAATTTAACTTTTTAACTTTTTATGCGATATTTTTTTCGTTTGGAACACAGACTAATACATACTTATAATTTGGTATAAAAAGGGCCAACAATATGTTTGTGTAGCTGTCTCGTTTACTCTTTGCACGGTTTCTGTGAAGGAAGGGTGCGTGGTTTTGTTGGTTTTTGTATTATTAAGTACAAACAACAATGAGAAAGAGAATCTTTGCGTTGGTTTTGATATAGCTGACACAAGTATTTTACTATTGTGTAAAATGAACACTAATTTATGCATACAACTTGATTTATATATGGCAGGATCAGCAATATGGTTGTACAGCTGTCTCGTTCGCTCTTTACACGGATTCTGTTAAGGAAATATAGTATATTTTGTTGGTTTTTGTTTTATAATGCACAAACAACGGCAAAAAGAGAATGTTTTCGTTGCTGTTGATACAGTTGTCACAATATTTTACTGTATATGTTGATACATAGTTTAGGTATGTTTATATGTATTATAAGGCTTACCAAAACCAACACTAATGTAATACTACAGTAATGAAGCACACAGGTACCCTCTTACATATAATACCTTATAGTTAAAAGTGTTAGTGCGAAAATAGAATAAAAATACCTTTATCTAACCAATCCAAATTAGTTTTTTTCATTATTAACATACCCAATTTTCCTTCCACAATTCGTTTGTTTTGTTTTATCTACAATTTGTATGTTTTTCTCCCTCATTTATATAATTGGTCGATCACCAATACTTTGATGTATAAGCGCAAAATAAATTTATAATATTGGCAAAATCTTCTATAATAAAAGTCATGAAACTCTCTTTTACAGACAAATACATTTATTGATTCCACTAGATTTGGCTGTATTAGTTACACTAACAATTCAACGTAAATTTGAATTTTTTTTTCTTGTTTCTACACCAACACCTTTATACTTAGTTAACTAACACATATAAATTTAGTGATGCCAAATATACACCAATACACATAGAACCTGATTTTTTTTATTTCATATGTATGGAATTTTCATGACTTTTATTATAGAAGATTTTGATATTGGTGACAATCAGGCTTGTAGTACATTAATGTTGGTTTTGGGCTTACTCAAAACCAACACTAATGTAATACTACAAGCCTGATTCAGTGATGAAGCACGCAGATACCATATTACATTTAATACCTTGTACTTGCAAGTGTTGGTGCGAAAATAGAATAAAAATACTCTCAACTAACCAATCCCAATTCGTTTTTTTCATTATTAACATACCCAATTTTCCTTCCACAATTCGTTTGTTTTGTTTTATCTACAATTTGTATGTTTTTCTCACTCATTTATATAATCTGTCGATCACCAATACTTTCATGTATAAGCGCAAAATAAATTTATAATATTGGTGACAATCAGGCTTGTAGTACATTAATGTTGGTTTTGGTCCAGCCAAAACGTATCAATTTACTAAAATGCAAAATTGTGTATTAAAATTTTATTAATTTCAATTATAATTGTGTACAACCTGCAATTCTATATATTTAATTTCAAATTATTTATATTTATAAACAAAAAATTTCTTTTAAATTGATAATAAAGACGATGTAAAATAATGTATTTGAAAATCTCATATGATTTTGTTTACGATCCATATGGGATTGGGAAAATGTATAAAATGTAGTAGCTAGCGAGATAAACAGAAAATAAAGGAATAAGAAAATAGATTTTTAATAATAGGTACGTATATACGTATGTATGTTCAAAATATTATATTTTGTTGGTAAACAAGAGCAATTACATTTAAAAATTCAAATGTTTTACGTTATGTACTTATAATTTTTTCTACCTTCTTTTATCTTGGATATTATATTAAAAAAAATATAAAGGGCAAAAAAGATTTCGTAAAACATCATTATCAATTTCAAATACAGTTTATTAAAAAAATTTGCGATTGTTCTCGATTTGTTTAAATTTATCAAATTTTCAACAGAATTTTTTGATGGCTTATATTAAAATAAATTAAATCAATCAAATATTGTGAAAGTACAGTTTACGTTATGTATTTTGAATATATTTGAGTGTAAGTATTTTTAGTAACCTTTACATAATGTATACTGTACTTACACAATATTTGATTGACTTAATTAAGTTTTTAATAAAAAATTAATCTGCTTTTGCAATACGAAACCTAAAAAATTAATAAACAAACATGTTAAGTTAAAACTAAAGAAATACATTTTTTTATTATACAATAATAGAACTTTACTAAAAGTAGAATATTTAAAAAATACTTACAACGAACAACACAATATTGTTAATTCTCCTGCTTCATAGCAAGTGAAATATTAAGCATCAAAATTTTTTGCCGATTTCAACCGATTGGTTTATTTTTGACACTTACCGACCGTCACAAAACGATACACTAATACAAACAACGAAAATGACAGAACACAATAACAAAATGTATCTTATACTCCTTGTATGTATACAAAATTCTCATGAGGCAGTGAGGAAATTTGGGACCAAAATTTATATACAGGTAAATTAATGAAAGGCGGACAGGGGGACATTACAACATTAATAATTTTTTAAGTCCTGATTTAGATTTAGGGAGTCCTGAGTATCCGCCCTGGATTCCAGAGAAATGATGTAGTTAGATTGTGTGTCATCTAATAATGTAGTTAGATTGTGTTGTCTTGTGCTAACCTATTTATTATATATAATGCTAATAATTTACTAACTATCGATCGCTTTGGTGTCAGTAACCGGGTCGAGTCTGTCCCTACTAATAATCCTATCCAATCCTTCGGTTTTGTTATGTAAAAAAAACACTAACTATCGGCTATATTAGGTGTCTGTAACCGGGTCGAGACTGTCCTCACTAACATTCATTTCCCATCCCTCGATTTTGTTATATGTAAAAAGGTGTACGATAGCTGCCTGGCCAGGGGCGAATATCACACTATTAGACTTATATGGTTATCGATGTGGCGCCTTTCTTTACTGGGTGAATATTGTTATATTTGGTTTCATGAAAAGCTGAGTATGATGGTACATATTTCCCTGGTGAGGGAGAGTTATGGTGTCGTGTTCTAATATGAGTATAGTGGTGTGGTATTCGCATTTATAATACGGGAGACTTGCTTAATGCTTGATCGTACATTGAAATCAATCAATCAATCAAATCAATCAATCAACAAAAATAAATATTTTTGATATAAAAAAGCGGTTTATCAAGCGGTTCTACACTCAACCGTCTAGTGGCGAAATTATGCGTAACTGCTTCTAACTGCTCGTGAAAAATAACAAGAGCAGTTACGAGTAGTTCATTGAGCGGAAACAAAAACCTTTCTACTAGCGGTTTGCTAGCGGGTGCTTGCGGTTGGTCGATTGGAAAGCAACTAATGATTTGTACATTAAAATGCACAATTTTATGTTAATTTTAATTGACATATCATAAAAAATATACCCTGTGATTTTTTGTATTCACCAAGCACCCATGTTAAGGCATTGCCACAGCTATTTTTCGCGCGATGCGATTTTTTTTCTATTTTCAAATTTTACCGGAATTAAAATAAATTTGATTCTAAATGATTGAAGATTTTTTATAAATTAATAATTTTTACTGATAAATTATAAATTTTAAATTTTGTCGCGCGAATTTTAAAATTTCGCGCGCGGCTTTTGAATAATTATTATTTTTCAATTAAAATTATTATTTTCCAAAACAATTATTAAAAGATGTGATAGATTGAAATTGAATTTGATAGTTTCCTCAAACATTTATAGTCAAATTTTTTTCAATTCCAGTAAAATTTGAAAATAGAAAAAAATCGCGTCGCGCGAAAAATAGCTGTGGCAATGCCTTAAAACTGTTATCGTGTAATGGAACACAAAATATTTTCGAAAGTTTTATTTAATAATTTTCTTTTTTCCTTTCTTTATTTCCTTTACAACTGTGATAATTTAAAAACCAAACACCATGCAAAAGAAGATTGGGTGTACTTATTTTTTTTTTTTTTCATGATTGCTATACTTTATTTATTTATTTATTTGACATAAATTTTAATTACACATATGTAGTATACTCCATTTTGAGCATATTGGCTCATTAATAACAAAGTATAAAACAGATTCAATTTTGTACAAAAAAAAAAAACAAAAAAAACAAACAAAGCAAAGATTGTGGCACCGCTCAACGATTCAATAATACTGCCGTTGGTAAAATATCCCCATTATCCGTCCGATATTTCTGCAGCATTTGGTTAAAGAATCCCATTTCAGCCCATTTTATCCCATATCCCCAGGTTGTTGTAGTACTATTACATGTACTGACAGCCTCCGGGCCAATGGCACCACAATTTTGACATACAATTTTTATTTTGCCATAAGTACTCATAAATTATTAATAAAACTAATAAAAATAATTATTTTTAATAAAAAAAAAACAAAAATTTTCAAGGAAAATAAAAAATAAATGCAACTACTCGACTCGAAAGTCAAGGCCATCATTTACTTACGAATAAATGATTATTTGATTACAATTTTTATAGATACATATTTGCTGAATTTCTTGACGTTTGATTTAATCCAGATCAGATCATGTCTCGTGAAAAGACACCAGAATGCGAAAAACAAAAAAGCACCAACTGTCAATTTTCTTTTTCGTTTTTTAATCTACTTGTTGTATTCTTTGTCGTCATACACGTATTGTACTCATTATGAGTATTGTGTCTACCAATGAGAAAAGAATATTATGAATACAATACTCGCCTGAACAGGCAGAGGGAGGATTTTGATATTTCTACTTTTTTGGTAGATATATTTATAAATGATTGGCCTCTTCATTTTTTCTGATTAACAAATCGAAAATGTTGTGAATGCCATTATTTTTAATATATTTTGTCTATAAAAAGCTGAAAAAATCTTATTGATTTAATACAGACAAACTTCCTCTTTCAAAAAAATAAACATA
The DNA here is from genome assembly GCA_958295665.1 of Tipula vernalis. Taxonomy (NCBI): domain Eukaryota; kingdom Metazoa; phylum Arthropoda; class Insecta; order Diptera; family Tipulidae; genus Tipula; species Tipula vernalis. The sequence goes on along the minus strand of OY282559.1, from coordinate 201,405,519 downwards.
AAAAAGAATAATAAAAAATTTTCTTTAATTTATAATTTGTTTTTTAAACATTAAATTAAGAAAAAAAAAATTTAAATTTAACTTTTAGTTTTTGATTTTAATTCCAAATTTGAAATTAAATAAATTCGACTTTATTAAGGTAAGTAAAGTTAAGAAATAATTAATTAATCTCGATTCCGATTTTTAGGAAGTCTCGTTGAACCTGTCTCAGCCTTCCAGAATCTTCGAGCATCTAGCAGATTTGTAGTTTTTAGAACTGTGCAGTCTTGTACTAACTTTTATCTTTATCTTACATAATACTAATAGCATAATACTATCTATTAAGTACTAAGGTGTCTGGATCTCGTACAAGATTGAAGCTGCTTTGTTTTCATCCTTATGCTGGAATACCATGATACAATTTTATAATCCGTGCAGGTTATTATTTTAAGGCTCGTCAAATTTAGTGATTAATTTGCTGTCCTTGCAATTTAGAACCTAATTTAATCTATTTTAGGGAGTTAATAGCTTATTTTTAAATTAGTATATTAAACGAAACAGTTGGTTATTAAATAGGATATAGTAATAAAATAATCGATAATTAGAATATTAAACGAAGCAGTTGGTTATTAAATAGGATATAATAATAAAATAATCGATCAATTTGTTTTAGTTTAGAAACACCTGAAAAACCTGACAGGATTTCCGGAAACATCAAGCATCCAACGACGCATAGTGTAGTAGTTGGGTTGTTTTGTCCTAACTAGTTTATCGAATATTAATAACAAAAAGATTTACGATTTAAAAGAAATGTAAGTAAAAGTTGTAAGTTAAATTCTATAAATTAAGTAGTAAATTTTTGCATTAATGGGTTAATTTTAATTTTGTTTTCAGAGATCCCGAGAAATTTTATTCAGCTTCTAGAAATTTCAAATATCTTTCGGATGTGTAGTTTGGAAATTGTATAGTCTTGATTTTTGTCCTCTTAATTTATAGGCACTCCCGTTCGGACTTCATTCAATTTTGATTTTGGTTACTGGTAGCATTAATTGTAATTAATTACAGGACAGTGGACTTATTGGTAGGTTCGCAGAAATGATTAATTTTTTGAGTGAAACTGTTGCTTTAAGTTGTGACAATGACCCCAGATGGCGGAAATCATTTGGATAAGTAGCTGATACTAATTATATTTATTATGTTCCGGCCTATTCACATGAATCACGGTTTTACTCGTACTAGTGAAAATGATTCTCTAATTTCTCTTAAATTACATCGTAAACTATCTATTAGTGACTTAAAAAATAGTTAATAAACAATCGTTGAATATAATGTCATTGCAATGTATTTAGCAAAAATACATTTCCTAATAAAAACTGTAAAAAATGTTTAAATCGTAGCCATATTAGAAAATTTGCGCGACTAAACACTGCATTAGTTTAATTTAAGAGAAATCAGTGATTCATTTTTACTCGTACAAGTACCATAAAATCGCGATTCATGTGAATGAGCCATATAAGGTCGTATCTGAGCTACTGTTTCATAAGTTTTACGATTACGATTTTCAGAAGTGTCCAAATCATAGAACCATAAAATTAGATTAGAAATGTGTTGTCATTGTGTTGCTATTAGCTTTACTTAGGTGTCTGTAACCGAGTCAATTTCTATCATTACTATTAAACCTATCCAAAGTCTCTTTATGTTAAAAACCTTTCAATACATAATGTATATGAAGTGGAATGATATTTTTTTGTAGAGGTCTCAAACGTGTAACTAACGTATTTTTGGTAGGGAGTAGTATAATTTTGTTAGATAGTGCATATATATATTTTTCAGTTCCCTTTGCATCCAATTTAAAGAAAAGTTTGAACAATGTCAAATAAAAAATTCAAAAATATATATTTGTTTCATTGTTTTCGTCTTTTTATTATAATGAAATAAATATATATTTTTGGATTTTTTACTTGACATTGTTCTAATATTTTTTCTTGGAATTGTTTGCAGAAGGCTGGGGTGTGAATAATTTTGTTAGATAGTGCATATATATATTTTTCAGTTTAATTAACAAAACGAAACGTTTAAATGTTAGCTCAATGATGGGATTCCCCATATAAAAATTAATACATATTTCATAAAAATCATAATTTTTATAACAAATAAAATTAATAAATAACATGTCATCAACTATTTAATACTAATTAATATCAAAGGAATATTTTTATAAAATCGAAGTGTTAAACACTCTATTTTTATAAAAACATATTTAGGCTGTTTCACTCTGCATGTACACTGGATAGTTTTACCTGTCTCTGTGCAAGCCTGACAATTTATACCTCTACTCGCTTGGGTTGAATAAAAATGGACCCAATACAATCTTAAAGCTAATTTTTCCAATTTTCCTTTTCTTTTCAAATAAAAAAATGTATCTTTATTATCACTCTGTTATTAATTTAAAATAAAGCCTGATTTCCATTACTGACATTATAAACAAAATGGGATAAAAATATATATTCGCGTGCTGTGTGAGAGAAAAAAAAACACTTTTTCAGTTTTACAATACTGAAAAAATTATTATAGTATTCTGACATTTTTATAGTATACTGACAAAATTTACTGAAAAATATATGAAGCGAAGTATATTTTTTCAGTACTGGAAAAATATTTCAATTTTTCAATGCAATTTTTCAAAAAAAATTAAAAGAAAGAATGATCTGTGTCAATTCAATGAAATTTTCGATGTTTATTTTTTTATTCAGTAAAAAGTACTGTCAGTAAAAGTTTCATAATGGAAACCAGGCTTAAAGAGTCCGGCAACCACGGGAGTCCGGGAAAGCACTTTTCCTCCGAATTGTACATACTATTTTTTCTCCGATCGGACTTTAAAACGAATATAAACCCAAAATAATTTTTAATATTATTCATTAATTATCATATTAAGAAATCAAAACAAAGTAAAAAATCGAAAATAACATAAAATTTTTGCTTAGTTAGCCACGACATCATAAGACATAAATACATTTTTTATTTTTTTTTTTCAAAAGTTGTCGTAGTTAATATTCCCGGCCTAGGCCAGAAAAAATATTCTCGTACCATTATTACTTCTTGCTTAGCAACAAATACAACATACTGGAATCATGAGCTTTTCGTTTTGAAAAAACAACGGAAAGATATATTTTTTCCTACGATCGGAGAAAATAGTATATTGTATAATTAGGAGGAAAAGTACTGCATTCCCGGACGATAGTGGAAATTGGTGGACGAGGCGATAGCCGCGTCCGGCAACCACGGGAGTCCGGGAATGCACTTTTCCTCCGAATTGTACATACTATTTTTTTTCCGATCGGACTTTAAAACGAATATAAACCCAAAATAATTTTTAGTATTATTCATTAATTATCATATTAAGAAATCAAAACAAAGTAAAAATTCGAAAATAACATAAAATTATTGCTTAGTTAGCCACGACATATTCCCGGCCTAGTTTTCAAACTCGTTCAAACTACTTTTTCTACCCATATTTAAAACAACAACACAAATCAGAATAATATTTAACACAATAATATTTTAAGACACAAGAAGATGATTGCACGCTAACAAGCTCGAATAGATAATGATACAGTGTTCAAAAGAATTTGAAAGTATACCTGCGGCTATCTTTTATTACCAAATGAGGGTTTTCCTTAAATTTTCCATGACGCCCCAGAAAATAATGATTTCTATTTATGTACGGATTGGTAAAGTGAAGAGTATTATTTCTGCATAGGTAGAAGTTTCAATGAATTTATTTTAAATGAAATAAATCTTAAATTAGGGGTGCGGCTATCATTTAGTAAGGGACTGTATCAATGTAGAATGCCACATTTAGTAATTATCATAAACATATGTATATTCCCGCCTACCGGCACAAGAAATAATCCATAACGCAACGTAAACCCATGGTAATACAACGTAAACCCATGGTAATATCATAAATTCCCTTTATTTACATATAAAACATATGAACGTACTATCCAGCCGAAATATATAGTTTTTTTATTCAGCCGGTTAGATAAAGGTTAAAAAATCCAAAATCAATAACATAAACATATTAAGAAACTATGCGAAGAGCGTTTTCTACATATATGTATGTACATATGTATATCTAGCATAATGTTTTTTATTTATTTGTTGCAAACAATCACACATTTTGTTTGTATGTACTCACACATAAAAATTGTAAACACAAAAAATAAACAAAAATAAAAGTATGAGAAATACGAATTTTTGTTCGATTTGTTTTTTGTATTCTTTATACTCGTAGGGCAAACACAATTCAAAGTCAAATGCAAATCAAAAACAAACTTATGATAGTAAACAAAGTAGTACGTAGAAATTAACAGCAGAGAGTCTGATTTAAAGAGAGTAAGAAGATAAAGTTATTACAGTTTTACTGTATTTTCCATTCGTTGTTGTTGTTTTTTTTATTTTTTGAAAATAAATGTTCACGAGATGTCTCGGTATTAAATCGTTTTTGACTACACCTTAGCGTACTTTTTTATAAATACAGCAAAACCTCGTTTAACGTTGATTCACTTTAACGTTATTTTCAATTTATACATTTTTTTTCATAGAAACATTTTTTAAAATAAAAATAAACATTTTTTTTTGGTTCTTTTGTTCGAATTTCCGAGAATCAAAATAAAAATAAAATATATATTTAAAAAAAATAATGTTTTAAATTCATTATTTTTTCGATTTTAGTTAAATAGGGACATCTTCGAATTCAAATACATAATTCAATTACACAAAAAAGAGGTATGAAGAGGAAATATTATTGTAATTTTGAATTACTGTGATTTTTTACATTAATATGTAAATAAATATTTGAATTTAATAAAATATGTTTTATTCACCTATCTTGTTGTTTTGCAAGAGATCCATGCCTCGTTTAACGTTGATTTGGATTACGTTATTTAATTTTGGAACGCATCCTTAACGTTAAACGGGGTATTACTGTATCTTAAGTGTTTGTACTGTTTGGTTTGTATAAACATTTTTGTTGGTTTTGTTTCAACTCATCTCAATACATAAAATATAGACAGACTTATCTATCTACATGTTATTCATATTTGATAAATACGTGAGAAACACGTGTCTACCGGTCTACGCAAACCATTTTTTTAATTTATTGATTTTGTAATCTTACAACAAGGTTTTTCCGACAAATGAGTATCCCATTATAGAAAAAAACAATGTAAAATACACGGCTTGAATTAATTTTGGAATTACGGTATCTCAACTGTATCTCAATTATTATTATTATTTCTGCGGCAATAGGACAAAACGTAATAACTCGTGTTATTATGAAAACGAATTTTCGTCAGCAACCCAAGTATAACAAAACTGAAAACTTCAACCGGTTATCAATTTTTGTCCGGTTTTCGGACGAAAAAATCGAAAATGATGAAATTTGGTTTCCAACTTTCAACACATGTAGCGTGGGAGTACAAACGTATTGTTACGTTTTTGCCTTGTCAATCAAGGTTCGTATCACTGGATTGTGAATAAAACAAAATCAATTCAATTTATCAGCAACGAATTTATTTATTTCACACACAGTTTATTAATAAAAATTCACAAAATCACTTTATATAAATTATTCTCAAATTTTACTGTACAATTATAATTTTTATTTCGCACAATTTTTCTATTCACTTTTAATTTTTATTTCCACTAAAAGATTTTTTAAATCACTTTTTAATTCCTTTTTAATCTTCACACTGTCGCTTACCAAATACTACTAATCCAATTCGACTTCGTTCGCCTTTTTATATACACAAACCAAACTTCTAGAAATCTCATGACTTTTTCAGTTAGAATCGCGAAAAAACATTACGTAACAATTTTTATCATGGAAAATTCCATTTTAGTACAGTAAAACATTGAGCTATTAATTTAACTTCTTCTATTACACACTAGGTGTCACCTTCACACTACCCCCACCTAAGCCTGTTCGTCCCGAACAGGACCCAAATCACCTCCTCTGTATAGAGCCAGCCTCTCCAAATGCACCACCTTTGGTTGGTGACAGTGTAAGGTCGTTCCCATGCTGGTTGCAGCTTCGGTGATAATCCCTTTTTCCGTTGCGGGTTGTGAAGTCATACTAATTGCCCTTCCTGGAAGCCCTGGTTATTTGCTCGTATGTCACATCGAGCCTTCATCCGGTTACTTGACATCTGTATTTTTCTCCGTACATAAAGCCGCTGATGGTACAGCCCCAAATTTTAGATCTCCAGGTAATCGTAGGTTATCCCCAAATAACGTTTTAGCTGGTGTCATTCCGATTGTGTCACGAATTGCTGATCGATAGGCCATCAGAAACATCGATATATGCCGATCCCAGTTGCGTTGGTTTTTCTCAACGACCTTTGCTAGATATTCCTCCAATGTACCATTGAATCTTTCCACCATACCATCAGATTGTGGATGCAAAGGCGTTGTTCTCGTTTTATCTATACCGAGGATATGGCATATTTCTTGAAATACCACCGATTCAAAATTCCTTCCTTGATCGGTATGAATCTTTATCGGCACTCCAAATCTGCTAATCCAATTGTTGACCACGGCATCAGCTATTGTTGTCGTCTCCTGATTACGAATGGGGTACATCTCCGGCCATTTGCTGAAATAATCCATTATTACTAGCACATATTTCTTGCCGCTCTCGATGGTGGGAAATGGTCCCGCTACATTCATTGCAATTCTTTCGAATGGTACTCCGACGTTATATTGTTTCATGATTCCACGACTTTTGTGTGCGGGGCCCTTCACCGCCGCACATTGGTCACATTTTTGGCACCATTCTATCACAGACTACCTACATCCTGCCCAGTAGAATCGTTGACGTGTCTTTGCTAGTGTTTTATTATTTCCTAGGTTGCCCTCACTTGCTCCTCCATGATACTCATTCAGGATTTCCGCAATCCGGTACTTTGGTATCATCAGCAACAATTGCTTCACTTTGCCATCCGTGCTTTCCCACAATCGTTTTAAACAGCCATTCTCAAGACGGAGGCTATCCCATTGAGCCCAATAAGCCTTGATAATTGGAGTTTTGTCCGCGATCTCGCTCCAAGTTGGCTGGTGTTCCTTTTCCTTCCATTCCATTATAACTGATAAATCCGTAGCATCCAATTGCTCTTTCCTTATAATTTCGTCGGACCACTCCTCATCAGGCAGCACTTGCTTAAGCCTAACGTCGATGATGCCTTCCTTTTCTTCAACATGACCACAATGTTTACATTCTACTGGACACGGCCGTCTTGATAATGCATCTGCATTTCCGTGTGCACTTCCCTTCCGATGTTCGATTTGGAAATCATAGCTTTGAAAACGGCCGATCCAGCGTGCTACCTGTCCCTCTGGATTCTTGAATTGCAGCAGCCACCGTAAAGCGCCATGATCTGTCCGTAAATGGAATTTTTGGCCATAAAGACACTTATGGAAATGCTTGACACATTCCACTATAGCCAACAATTCTTTCAGTGTCACGCAGTAATTATGCTCCGGTTTTGATAATGTTTTGGAGTAGTACGCAATAACTCGTTCTTGGCGATTAATTTCCTGTGATAACACACTTCCTATATATACCGTCATGACTTGCATCGGTGTCCAAAATAAATTTCACGTTGGGTATAGGGTACTTGAGGCTTGGCGCGACACATAACCGTCTCCTTAGTTCCACGAACGCTTCCTCCTGGTCATTCTTCCATTCGAATGGCTTGTTCTTCCTGGTCAACTCGTGTTAACTCTTGGCAATGTTGGCGAATCCTGGCACGAAGCGTCTATAGCCCAGTTGTACAAAGACTGAGAGCAGAATGAAACAGCAAAAATACATACTACGAGCAAAAGTGAGAAAAAACATATTTTACTTCGGTTTTAATTTTACATTAAGCGCACCAAATTGGGAATAGCGTAACTACATGCATTTTGTCAAATTGCATTCCAATTACAGATTTCGTTTATTGTATTTCATCACAGATGCTTTGTGTTGTATTTAGACATAAAGGTTAATAACTTTGTTTTTAAATTCCATTTAAATTTTAAATAGCTTAATAATTTTGTGAAATTACATTTAAATTTTAAATCCTTTATATTTTTGATTTTATATTGAAATAGTAGTACCTAGCTACCTAGTATATTGAATTTGTTAAAGGTGAGTTATTTTATTTTTTTTGCAATGGGGGTGTTAATCAATTAGTGTAATACGTACAAGGTGAAAAGGTTTTTTAAATTATGTGCTTGTCCCAAAATTAATTTTAAAATTAACAGCTGTGATTTTTTAAATTAGCTGTTGATTACAGTGTAAATCTTAATTTATAATACTTGTTTTACCGTTTCTCAAAATATTAGTTATATGTATATAAATCTATATAGTTATTGTTATTTAATTATTTTGAATTGCAAATCTAATTTTGCAACGATTTTTAGTTTTAAGATAAAAAAAATAATTTGTTGTTAAAGAAAAGTTAATTAAAAAGTGATGTTCATACATAATTTTAATTCATTTTTTTTACTATTTAATTTTTTTTTGTACAAGGTCATGTCTTATTTTAATTACATTTTATTAAACATATCTTCAATATCGTCATCGTCGCTCACCACAATAACTTATATTTCATTTTCTATAAAAATGACATCACTATCGTCGTCACTGTTTGCTGGAAATAAATTTAAATATAACCTTTAATTATTGGTAATAAACGACACAATTTTGGTGCCTTATACTCTCTTCGGGCTCAGAACAGCAAGTTCCATTGCTATCAAAGGAATTTTCTTTAATATCTGTAAATTAAAATTTTCAATTTTAATTATATTTTTATTTTTCTATCAAATTAATGTATTCATACCATTTTCAAACTCAGAACAGTAAGTTTCATCACTGCCCGAAACTAGTTCAATTTTAATTTGATCCATTATTTATTAAATTATTTAGTAACCAAAATACACTACAACTTTCTTCCACAAATTTAAAATAATAAATTATGGTAGTTAATTTTGTCTCGCTATACTATGATTTTATTATTATTATTATTTTAAATAGGGACAACCTATTTCAAATAGGTTGTCTCTAGTTTAAATTTTCATTAAATATTTTTCAGTTTTGATTTTTGTAACAATTTTCATTTCTGTTTTATTTATTAATTTCTCGTTATTTAACTTTACGTATACATCGAGAAAATGAGGTAAGGAGTATTATATATGTATATATTTTGAAAATTTTTGAATGTAGGATTGTGCATCTATAGTTTTTAGGAGGGGAAGCCAAATTGCCTGGGAAAATTACATCATTTTACGGGAAAATTTTCACTTTTTTTATGTAAATTTTTTCAAAATAAGTTAAGATATAAATATTTTGATAATTTTTAACGTTAGGATTGTATATTAATTAATAATAATTGCTTCGTCAACCTTGCCGACACAGCTTAAACAGTTTTTATCGGTTCATCTTTAAAATATTTTTAAAAACTTTTTCAAAACATTTCTTATACTAAAGAATTTAAAGATTAAATTTTTCAGATTTTTATGAATAATAATTACTTTGTCAACCTTGCAGACACAGAGTCTTTTTTGGTTCACCGAGACATGAGGAATCACAACCAACAACAAGATTCACGAACGAAATTAATGAAGTTCCAACGGGTCAGGTTCCACTGTTCATTGAGGAGGATCGAAATGACGAAAATGTTGAACGCACGTGGTTCGAAGACGATGAGTTATCATTTTCAGATGATGAGGATGATGAAGTGCCTGCAAATAATTCTAGCTCACCTAGAAACTCTCTCGTAAATGATCTGGCTGAGAGGGCTATTACGAGTGGTTTAGGTCGTGAAACATTAAATTCACTTTTAAATATATTAAATAAGCATAACATTTCGGTACCAAAAACCGCAAGGACTTTAATTAAAACCCCATCGCGGAAAATAGTAACACGTCCCGTTACTCCCGGTGAATATTACCATTTTGGTATACAAAACCAAATTATGAATTTAAATTATAATTTTTTAAAAGAAATTAATGAAGTGAGCTTAGATATCGGTATTGATGGTCTCCTGCTCTTTAAATCATCACACACACATTTATGGCCAATAACTGCATGTTTCGTCGATCAAAAAAATATTTCTCCGTTCCCAGTTGGTATTTATTCTGTTAAATCTAAACCAAAATGTGTAAACAACTTCCTCTTAGATTTTGTAAATGAAGTAAAACATTTATTAAATAATGGGATTTTAGTTACTCCACAAAAATTAAAATTTTTTTTTAAAATAAGAGCATTCATTTGTGATGCACCGACTAAATCGTTTATTGTAGGCGCAATATGTCACACAAGCTTCCACATTTGCCTCAAATGCTGTCAAATTGGAAGCTACATTAACAACAGAGTTGCGTACAATGTAGAAACTGCAGAGCTACCCACAGATGCAACTTTTAAAAATCGCATATTTCATAATATCCACTCAAAATTATTTAAGAATAACCATTCTGCTTTAGAATTAATCGGAGTTGGAATGATATCACAATTTCCTTTAGATCCTATGCATCTAATTGACCTAGGAGTAGTACGTAAAATGCTAAATTCCATTATTAAAGGAGAAACGATTGGCTATAAATTATCTGTTGCTGATATTTATTTACTAAATTCAAAATTATTGAACTGTATTAGTGGTATACCCGTATAGTTTGTAAGAAAACCTCGACCGATTGAAGAATTAGGTATGTGGAAAGCTACCGAATTTAGACAATTCATATTATATACAGGAGTTGTGGTATTGAAAGATTTGGTTAACATTGAAGTATATAGCCATTTCCTCTTACTGCATTCAGCTTATCGTTTGCTAAGTCATAAAAATGCCAAACATAATGTTAACCTATCTCATCAAATGTTATGTGCGTTTGTAAGAATTTTCCCTAGCATTTATGGTCAGCATAAAGTAAGTTACGACATACATGGACTATTACATATAGCTCAATGTGTATCTCAATTTGGCCCAGTCGATTCATTTTCTGCATACAGATTCGAAAATCACATGCAAAAGATTAAAAAAATGATCAGAAAGCCTAGCCAATTACTACAACAACTTGCAAATCGATGTTCGGAGAATGAGAATTTGCCCTTTATCGGATCATCTCGCTCCTATAAATTCGTCAATTTTGTATTAAAACTCACCGAAGCTGATAAATGCTGTTCCATCAATGGGGATACACCAATATGAATATCAGAGATCGTCAGACAAGAAGGAAAGACAGCAATAATTCGACGAAGATTTGTCGATCCTCAACCTTATTTTAAGACACCAATAGACTCCAAGGGGGTGCTGGGCATAGTGGAATGCCAAAAATTAGTCAGAACGAAGTATTCCCCATAGAAGCAGTTAGTTTCAAATATATGAAGCTGTTCTTCGATAATAAATATATTCTTATACCTCTGCTTCACGAGAGGGGTATTTATAAATTAATTAGAAATCAACGTTATAACTTTTTCATTTTCATTTTAAATTTTAGGTCAAATATGAATGCAGAAAAAGCCAGCGAATTACATTTTCTTTCTGGAGATGCAGGTACGCAGTAGGTTGTAAATAAGACATAACTAAAGAGTTTTAATTTTAAAGGTTCATTTTATATTTTTACATTATGGATGAAATGTAGGTTCTTTCAAATATTATTTTTTTATCTGAAACATTTTTACTTTCCTTAATAACAGGCCGGCCCATCATCAAAAAAATCGAAAATATTACCACCACCATTGGTCTTATATGATACTGGAAAAAAAATCGAAGCCAACAACATAAATAAAGTTGTTATACTCTCAGTTGCCTTATCACAGTCGGAAATACCCTCAGAATTTATAATTGGACAAGGGACAATGTGTTGTAATTGTGAAGAAAAATTGAACCAAATGCTTCAAAAACAAAATACGCTGGATTTTAATCAAAAACGTCTTGAAAAAAAACTGACCAAATTCTTTATTTGGTTAAAGAAATGCCAAAACATTTAAATGTCGCAACCACCAACCACCATTACCACGGAGGTATCAGAGGATTTCGAAAAATTGTTTCCATTGAAGACTAAGTCAAATCTTGAAGAATTGGAAAATAGGCTTCAAAATCCGCAATTTAAACAACAAATGGTTGATAAATAATTACATAAATTTCATATTAAATTGGTTAAAATTATCACTTTATTTTTTCAGAAAGCATTGTTACTTCAACGGGTCAACTTAGACAAGGGTCTCTCTGTAGCCTTTAAAAGCATATTCAATGATGAACTAATATTTCAATATAACTGGGCCGGGACACAGCAAAAAGTCAATAAACAATTTCTAGTTGATAATTAAAACCCTTTACGGTAAATTATGTTATATAGACACATATGTATGTATATCTATATATATACAGCCTTGGCCAAAATTATAAAGCACCCCTCCCAAATTGCAGTATCTACAAAACGAATGAAGACAAAAATTAAAACTCAATATTTTTAGGAAATACTTTTTATATTTTATTAATTTTAGTATTTTGTAGGTCCTCCTTTGGCTTTGATGACAGCCAGGACTCTTTTATTCATCGACCGTACTAATTTTTCTCAGGTATTTCTCGATATATTTTTCCATTCCTCTGTCAGCGCACGTTTGAGGTCTTCCTTTGAAGTCATACTGCGATCCTTGATTTTTTTTTTTAAATTAACCACAAATTTTCAATGGGATTTAGGTCTGGTGATTGGGCGGGCCAGTCCATGACTCGAATTTGTTTTTTTCGAAACCAACTCATCGTAACGCGGGAAGTATGGCAGGGGGCATTATCCTGTTGATAAATTATCGAAGAACTATCCGTTTCCCCAAAGATTTGCCGAATTGAGGCATTCAATGCAGCCTCGAGGACGGTAACATAGTTGGTACTGTTCATCGGACCCTCACAAAACAACAGTTTTCCCACCCCTGATGATGCCATACAACCCCACACCATCAGTTTACCCCTCCATGCTTTACGGTAGGCACTATACAATCAGGATTGTATGCTTCCCCGACTCTTCTCTTACGATGGTTGCGCCAGGAGTTCGAAAAATCTATAAGAATTCCATCAAATTTAACATAAATTTCTCTATTAATTCTTTTAAAATACATAGCACAATTTTTTATTTTTTTTTTGACTAATTATTTTTTAATATTTATTTTTTATATTTACCTCAAAAGTAGATTCATCTGACCAAACAACTCTCGCCCAATCCACGTCATTCCAATGTTTGTGTTCTCAAGCCCATCTCAAACGACTTTTTATGTTGGTAAGTGAGAGCAAAGGTTTTTTTCTTGCTTTACAACCTTTCAATCCAGCTTGCAGGAGCCTTCTTCTAACTGTCCGTGCCGAAATGTGAACTTCTTGTTCTGTTAAATGCTCTGCAGCTATCTCAGTAGATGTTTTTCTTCGGTTTTTGAGAGATTTTCGCACAATTTGTCGATCGTCTCTTACCGAAGTGATACGATTTCTGCCTGAGCATAGTTTATAGGCAGAGTCCCCGGTCTCTTTAATCCTTTTCAATGTAGATTGAACTGCTCCACGAGAGCATTTTAATTTTTGGGATATTTTAATTTGGCTTACACCCTGGGAATCCAACAACACAATTTGTGCCCTTATTCCTTCACTGAGTTGGCACGCTTTAGGCATAATTATCACAAACACACTTTTTTTCTCAAAAAACTTACGAAAACTCTTTTTGATTTAAAACACTTTATGTGAAGACTGCACACGATCAAATACAAAACTAAAATAAAAAAATTTTACGACGCTACAACTTCTTGTTAAGAACCTAAAACAAAACAAAAATTGGTGATTTTCAATAATTAAGGGTCGCATTCGGTGGGATGACTCGTTCGTTAACACGTGATGAAATCAGCAAAATGTCAGGAAAATCCAAAAAATTTCGGAAATAAAAATACTTGGGAATGTATTCGGTAGGTAAAGCAGTATATTTCAACATTAACGGTTTTTTTCTACGTCAAATAATAAAACAGTCCCAGGAGCACCGAGCTACGCTCGTTCCGAATTACATTAGCGTTTGTTACACGTTCATGTCACTGAGTTTCACCTCATTCAATTGAGCAATATGTTAGTTCCATTTAGACTGTCGATTTTCCAGAAAAATTTCCGACACTCATGTTTGAATCCCATTCTATACTAAACAAATCCCATTCTATAAAATTCATCCCAATTGAAAGGAAATGGTTTAATTCTATTGAAACTAGAATAATATTCATATTCCCATTTTACAATCCCATTTTCATGGTACATACCGAGTTCTATCGAAATCGGTTGAGAAATGGCTTTGGTCCATTGGAATTGGCCATTTTATAGAACCTATACGATCCATATTTGGAACTAATTTATGATCTCTATATAATTCTCAAAAATCACAATTGAACAAATAAAAAAAACAAAACACAATGCAATATCAATAGCAATAACAACAATTAGATTTCCTTTGTTAGAAAATAAAATAAAAATGAAACCCGAACCTCTCCAGAAAGCCTACTAAAATATTTTTCCAAGAAATCAAAACCCATTACAATTGCTTCCTTTCACTAGAAAATTTCCATCTAACCAATTACTATTAACAAAAGAAAATAATAAAAATATGAATTCCCATAGGAGGATCCTCTTAAACGAATTTTACTGAAATAAAACCACCCCAACCAACATTAATAAAAATCAAATAACCGTTTCAGAAACCGGTAGTAAGTTAAAAAGTAAGATAAAACCAAGCAAACAGGGGCTCACCGGACGAGAACTTCCTTAACGTTTTTTTTAAGAATCAATACCCGGTGTTATCGCGTTTTGGCACTCGAAAACTCTCTTTCACCAATTATGATCAATAAAAAAATATTCAAAAAAAACGAACCTCAGGCCTATTAGAGGACCCACTAAACGACATTTCCCGAAATCAAAGTCCACTGCAAATGTTTCCTAACACTAGAAAATCCCTGCTCACCAATTATTACAAAAATCGTTGAACTTAAAAAATGGACCTCGACCATCCGGAGGACCCTCTAAACATATATTTCCCGAAATCAACACCCATTGCAGACCTTTCAAAACCCTATTTGACTTCAATCAATACCCATGGCGATCGCTTCCTGCCGCTCGAATATCTCTCATTACCAAATGTTTACCAAAATTGTTAAAATGAAAAAAGGAACCCGGATACCACTGAAAGACCCTAAGCTAATTTTTTTAAACCAAGACCCATTGCAATCTCTGTCTGGCACCCACCCGCTCACAAATTTTTACCAAAAATGTAAAAATTAAAAAAAAGAAGCCCGGGCTCAACTGGAGAACCCCCTAAACGAATTTTCCAAAAATTTATACCCATCACAATCGCTTCGTGGCACTCGAAAACCCTCTTTACCAACTTTTAACAAAATAGTTAAAATTTAAAAAACCCAAGTTCCAATGGATGACACTCTGGACTGGTAAACATACTTACCAATTTTCAACAAAATCATTAAAACTATAAAAATGGAGTCTGAATTTTCCTGAAATCAAGACCAATGGGGATCACCTTATACCACTTAAAAACACTTCTTACCAATATTTACCAACATCGTGAAAATTACAAAGGAGCCCGAGTTCCACTGAAGAACCCCCTAAACTATTTTTTTCGAAATCAAGACCGGTCACAATTGATTCTTGGCACACGAAAACCCAAGCTTACCAATTTTTACCAAAATCGTAAAAATTAAAAAATGGCCTGGGCACAAATGGAGAACACCTTCTAAATTATCAAGACCCGTCGCAATCGCTTCCTGGCACCCGAAAACCCCCGCTCCCCCCGTGATTCAGAATAGGAAAAATCAAAAGGGAAGTTCAATAATCGGGGAATTGGTTAAAGTTGAACCAAATTATGATTTATACGAGTACGTTGATGGTACCTTGATGGAAATTTTGGATAAAATATCAAATATTGTTTCATTACCACCGCATTCTTTAGCCACAATTGGATAATTCTTGAAACTGCCTGCATATTCAGATGTGCTATTGCGCGCTAAAATAAAAGCACAATGCTTACTACTCTTACCTTGTTTACCGGAGATGGTGGAGGAATAAAATTTATAGTCTGTCGCTAGCTTCAACACTCCTAACGCTACCACCATTTGAAGTATTACGACAATTATTTTATTTGCTCTACTAAACCAGCGATGACGCTTGAAACCAAAAAGCATCCACCAGTCAACGGTGTTTTAATAAAACTTCTTTTTATAGTTGCGTGAAAAACGCTTTAGTAAAAAAGTGAAAGTACCACCCAACGTATCCTATGGGGTAGTCATTGATCCAAACATTTATACTGTTGACAATGGGCAGTTGAAAAGAAAAAACTAAAATAATTTTCAAAACTTAAACTATTTTTATTAATCAATTTATTGTATCATCATGTCGTGTTGCTGTTTCAGCCAACGCTAACATGGCTAAAGCGGTAATACTTCGTACATTTCGGTGTTCATCAATTAAACCATTAATTATCACTTCGATCAATAGCTTGATAATACAAGATGAAATCGCGTTTATTCGAACAGCGATTTGTTGTACGATTTTTATGCCAGTATAACGATCTTGCCATTTGGTACTCTGGCAGACCACCTTGAGGAACGATAATAATGTTGGAATGCCAAAAACAATTGCGACCACCACAAAAGCATGTGCAATGGTATTTCGTATATACGCCTCTATATTATCGATATCGGGACGCATTGCAGAAATCATTGCTGTTATACCGGTCGAATTTACTATTTTTGAGATTATCTCGTAATCTTTATATTCCTTAAGTTCAGGGTCATAAATAGTTTCTATAATTTTCAATAACACAATATCTAACAGATATTTATCATAATTTTGTGCATCCACAAGCAAAGGATTAGTATCGCATTTTATTTGAGGAGTTACATCCCATCGATTATGCCGCGTTGGTTTTGATACTCGTACCTTATTTTGATTTAAGAACGATTTTTTATGTGATATTTTATTTTTATATATTTATTCTATTACACTCATTTTCGTGATTTTTTGGTCAAAAAAATCACTGGAATAATTAAATCCTACAATTGAAAATTGAATCCAATATTTCCAGAAAATTATTTCAATATCGATTTCATATAAATTTTCAAGATTCTCGCTCGAATTAATGATCCTTCACCTAAATACATACATATATGTAGTTTCCCAAATTATACCTACGTTTACTGATATACATACATTTACCGTAACTTAAATGTAAATGTAGTTTTTGTAGTTAATTCTTGATTTTTGTGAACGTAAATGTCATAATTGTGCCTTTGCAACACAAATAATTTACTATAATAGCCTAAATGTAGCTTACAACTTTTACACATGCCATATAAATTTGAAAAAAAAAAACGAAAAAAAAATTTATCCCAAGAATGTAATTTTCGAGGTTCGAACTACGATCTAAAATTTTAAAATCCACAACGCTAACACCTAGACTACTGCGGCATGGGAATTTGCCGAAAATTTACTTGGTTTTATAAAAAGTTTTGAGCATTCTACTAAATTATATAATATGTAGATAGATTTACACAATGTGACGTATCAACATAGAGAAAGATAAAATTTGTCAGATCTTTCTGTAATTTGGTATACAGATGAAGAAAAATATTCTAAGAATAATTTCCTTTTACATCATATCGGAAAAATCACGGAAAATGCGAGAAAATCGCGAATTTCCACTCGGAAAATTCGTCGGGAAAAGACTAAAAAAAATATGCTGATCATCCAACATTAATTTAAATTTTTTTTTTTTTGTCGTGATTTTTGAAAAATGGACATCCATGAAAAAAAAATCATAAAAAAAAAATTAAATACATCCCAACTCCGTATGCTGCTAACTACGCAGCTGTACTATTTAAAAAAATCATCAAACATTCTTTTCTATAAAAAAAAAATACACAATACATATCGCTCATTTGCTGCAACAATGACACAATTTAAAAATAACAAATGTTATAATTTGAGAGACATTTCCGTTTGTCTTGTAGTGAGCTTTATAGCTTTAGGTGTGTCGTTATATCAGTTTTAACTATATTAAAAAGCCGATATTTCTCTATAAATAAGTCAAAAACGACCGATTTTGAGTTATGCCATTGTGGTAGCAAATGAGCGATATACAATTGACCATTTTAGAGATGGCGCTGTAAAATTTGGATAATTTTTCCAGATTTGAAGGCTTTACA
Organism: Tipula vernalis; assembly: GCA_958295665.1. Classification (NCBI taxonomy): domain Eukaryota; kingdom Metazoa; phylum Arthropoda; class Insecta; order Diptera; family Tipulidae; genus Tipula; species Tipula vernalis. The sequence goes on along the minus strand of OY282559.1, from coordinate 201,387,272 downwards.
GAGTTTTCCCAGACTTGAGACCAGACTCAATCGCATTTTCATGCAAAAAGACATCATATAGCCATTTTACGTCAACGAAATCGGTCTCGAAGTAGTTTTTCGTGCGTACATATATACATACCCGCAATTATTGCTCGTTTAATAATATAGAAGATATGTTTATTTTGTAAAATGAGATATTTCATTGTATTTTAATTGTTGTCTTCCTTTGTTTTTGGAAAAACGTAATAACTCGAAAATAAATTCCAAAAAAATTTATTTAAATTAAAAATTGATATACCAAAACGAAACAAAAGAAATTAGTTGAGTTATTAAAGTTTACTATCGCGTCGAGAGTGTAAATAGTTTAAGTGAAAAAGGGAATAAGTTAAAGTATATCATTTTTCCAAATTAAAGTGTATACATTTTAGTAAAATAACTAGTTATAACGATTTTACACGATATAGATAAAAGTGCACTGCGAGTTAAACCCATTTATTCCATTTTACTAAAATATCTTATTATTTTCCAAGTAAATTTTAGTGGTTTTTGTAAAATGATACATACAAATTGTAGCGGCTTACCAAAATAAATTTATATTGAATTATAAGAATAAACAAAGTTAAATCGCTTTGCTACAAGTAAGTGTTCATTTTTATACAGTGGATTTTGATTTATTTCGTTTTGGACTATACATACTATATGGCCTTTTCCTGTTAAATTTAACGAAACTATAAATATATCGTTGAAATGTCATCAGAATCTTTGAGAATGATTGAAATGGCTAAAGCTAATCTAAGTTCTTCTTGCACAACTACCATCAATCAAAATGATGGTTTACAAAATAAACCAATGCAAAATTCAAACACCATCCGAATAAGTGAGCATTCTTTAACCGTACGTGAAAATGAAATCCACCAAGAACTGGATCAACGACATCTAGAACAAGCATCCGTATTTGGAACATCAACTTTCGAAAAAACTTATTTTGAAAGAAAAACGCTAGGTAATGAAGGCACATCTGAATCAGAAGTAGATCCATTCGCAAATGGTAGCAATAGCGATAAGGATCCTGATTATGTCCCCACCGATAATAGTTGTGAAAATTATATGAAAGGTAGCAATTAGTTGGAGGTAATGGCAGCACAAATACAACACAATTTAATGGAAGTGGATGACCAGAATGTAACATCTTCAAGATTGCCGCTTAAAAAAGATACAAGGAAATATCGCTAAATAAAACGAAATTTGGGAAAATCGTATGTAACTGCCAAAGGAATTACAAGATCGGATCGTGCATGTCAGGTATTGAAAACGTGTAGAAGAAAATGTAATGAACGGATAAGTTATGATAATCAAAAACTCATTTTCGAGCAATACTGGAAACTTGGTAATTACAACTTTCGTTTAGCCTTTGTATCTGGACTAATAGAAATCAAATCAAAAAATACACAAACACTTAAAGACGGTTTATTAATGTCCGCGGCCAAAAAATTGTGATTTGCAAAATTTGTTTAATTCGTACGCTCGGAGAAACGCCAAGATTTATTAACATAGTTATTGGTAAAAAATACTTTTCGGCTTTACAATAATCTCATTGGACCTTCGTGGAAAAAATGCACCATCGAACAAGCTTGATGAAAATACAATTAGCAAGGTACGATCCCATATTAATTCTTTCCCAGCTTACGAAAGCCACTATACAAGACGTGATACGTCAAAAAAATATTTACATGGGGATTTGACGATTAGCAAAATGTATGAACTTTATACTGAAGCAAATGATAATGCGGTGTCTTGTCGAAATACAGTGAACTATTTCGAGAATCCAACCTAGCATTTAAAAAGCGGAAAACAGACACGTGCAATACCTGTGAGATAATGAAAATGAAAATTGATCTTGCGGAAAACGAAACAGGGAAAAATTTATTAATAATCGATCAGCAAAACCATCATGCAGACAATGATAATGCTTACAAAGCTAAAGAAAAGGACAACATTTATTGCAAATCTGTTAATTCTACAAAAATCTATGCTTTTGACTTACAACAATGTTTGCCTACGCCATTACTACAGACCTCTGTATCATTTTATAAGCGGCAGTTGTAGACCTATAACCTTAATGTACATGGTTGTGTGTCCAACGAACCATTTTGTTATATGTGGAACGAAGGAATTGGAAAACGCGGCGGAAATGAAATTTCCTCATGCCAAAATATTAAAAAATTTAATATTTTACAGTGATTCATGTGGAGGCCAAAACCAGAACAGTTTAGTTGGAACAATGGTTCTATGTTTTCTCCAGTGGCAGGATGATGTGGAAGTTATCGACCATATTGATGGAAGTTATCGACCGCGATTGATATGCTCGCAGACTTAAATAAATAGAAGTCCAACATACACAGACAACTAAAAATTGCGGAAATTGGTTGAAAAAAACTAACCCATTACAATTGACGATTGTAAAAGTAGAGAAAGCGCCTCTCGAGGAAAGAAGTTAAAATGATGCTACTGACAAAATGACACTTGTCAAAAATGCGACGAAAGAAAACTTAGCAATCCGGTAATAATAAAATTGCTTTTATAAAGCGTGATTTACACTTTCCAACGATAAGTGTAATGCTTTCAACCAAAATGAGTTAGGTATTTTATTTGGTTAACGGTGGTCAAAGCAACAGCAAAAATTAGCCAAATTTTGATCTAATTTTTTCGTATATTTTCTTGTCAATTCGACTCTTGTGGCAGGTATTGAAACTAAAAATTTGGTTAAGATTTGCTTTACCACTAATTTTTTTTGGGTTAGCTAAACTATTTTTTGGTCTATCTAGTACGATTGTTGTTGTAATTTGTTTATTTTTGGTCAAAGCAATACAACTAATAGTTGTATTGCTTTCACCAAAAATAAAAAAATTACAACAACAATCGTACTAGATAGACCAAAAAATAGTTTAGCTAACCCAAAAAAAATTAGTGGTTAAACAAATCTTAATCAAATTTTTAATTTTAATACTTGCCATAAAAGTCTAATTGACAAGAAAATACATGACAAAAAATTAGACCAAAATTTGTTTAATTTTTGCTGTTGCTTTGACCAACCGTTACCAAAATTAGTTAGGTATTTCATTTGGTTAACTTCTGGTCAAAGCAACAGCAAAAATTAAATAAATTTTGGTCTAATTTTTTTTCGTATATTTTCTTATCAATTCGACTCTTGTGGCAGGTATTGAAGTTAAAAATTTGGTTAAGATTTGTTTAACCACTAGTTTTTTTTGGGTTAGCTAAACTATTTTTTGGTCTATCTAGTAAGATTGTTGTTGTAGTTTTTGTATTTTTGATGAAATCAATAAACATTTAAATATAAAAATATAAACATTTTTGTTGGTTTGGATATCACGCATAATGAAAAATTGGGATTATTTACAATTATTAGCAATCTGGTAAGTAAAAATTGTGTTTACAGTTCCAAATTGGAATTTTTTACAACCATTTCGAACGTCAAATTATCAGCTAGCCCAGATTAAAAATTTTCCCCTAGGTGAAATCCGTGATGCTAAAATAATAGTGTATTACTGCCTGTATAATACTGGTGCACAAATCAATTTCAAATTTTAATAAATTCTTAAGTTTTGCCGAATAATAAATTATAAAGATTAAGATTTAGATCGTAATCAAAAATTGAAAAAGAACTTTTACTACTGCAGAGAATAATTTAAAAAACAAAAACCAAAGCCAAAAAATAGATCTGTTTGTACAATTACAATTTTTTTATAATAAAAATTTAAAAAAAAATTTATTTATTTATATTGACATAAATTTTGGTACACTCTATTTTGAGCATTGGCGCTCATTCATAATAAAGTGTAAAACCAAAAAAAAAAAATTATAAAAACTCCTCTTCTACACCACCGTCAGCTTCTAATACAGGCTCCAAGTAAGTCCATCCTCAACTGGAATTTTGTTTGGAAGACTCGTTAATTCTGAAAGCTGTGCATATACTTTGGTCATCCGATCTTTGTATTATCGTGAGATTTTTCCGCTGGATAAATTGCGGTTGGCATATTTAAATAATAATTTGAAGGAACAATAAAAAAATAAAATTAATCCCCGACTAACTGACTAGAAAATCAAAGCCAACCGAAAAAATACAGTCGAAACTCGATTTTCCGGGATCCTATTATCCGTCAACCTCTATTATCCGTGATTTTTTTTTACACAGTCGAATTTTTTGAGTCACTTGTTTATCCAGAATTTCAATTGATTAAGCGGGATTTTTCATATTTATTTTTTTCGTTAAATTTTGGCAACATTGTTGTTTTTGTGTTGTACATATTTGTATATATGTATGTGTATTGTGCATTTCTCTATAAAACTGAAAAATTCGATCAGCCCGAATTTTTGATTATCCGGGAAACCTCCGGTCCCAAGCATCCCGGATAATCGAGTTTCGACTGTAGATACGATGGATCTGAAGGAAAACACAATTGTATAAAAAACGAAGAAATTAGAATGAGATAACTGATGTACTGATGTAAAAACAAGGAGTGTAATCTAACCAACGAGAAAGAGATAAAAGAAGAAGTGCAATTGCATTATGTATTCATATTAATGTATATAAAAATGTTACATTTTGCAAAATACTTATTTCCTTTGTTTTTACTTGAAAGGCTTTGTAAATGTACAGAACTGAGAAAAAAGTTTCAATCAATCAAATTTAGCTCAGAAATGTGAACTTATGAGAAATCAGGGCAAGGAGTATTTTTAAAAATTGCTTAAATATAAAATAAACCGAAAGAAATTTGATGTCCTTGGATGAACACTACTAAAAATAGTTTATGTACCTAACGTAACCGTAGAATAAAGAACTACACATACAAATCATCAAAAATTCGAAAATTAGAACCGAAATCGAACAGAGGCATGATAAATTATCCGTATGTTCTCTTTTCAGATATATAGTACGAGCCATATACTAACAATGTCTTAAATCAAAATGTCCTACAAAAATTGAAATTACATTTTTTTTTTCATTACTTCTTAAGCTACTTAGTTGTAACAAACTAAAACTAGATATATTTTATATAAACTCATATTCAAAAGCTAATTCTAAAAAAATACAGGAACGTCGTTTTATTAAATCTGATCAAATAATATCTGAGGTATACGACGACCCTCCTACATTACTTGCTCAGAACGGCCTAAAGAATTACCACGAACCCGATAACCAGACTAAAGTAGATAGATGCCCTTTCTATATATTGTTACGTTCTATGGGAACTGTAATCAGTATCATAGCACGCGTTATTAAGCGAAGCTTACTTTCAGTATATGTATATACATACACATGCTTGAATAGTTAATCAAAACACAATTTAACAAACTTATAACAGAAACAATATATGTACTTGAACAACATATTCAAGGTTGAATAATTTATTGAATATGGTTCTCAAATGCAGCTACGCTTTTTGTTTAGGTAGGTATGCTCAGAGAATGCATTGTTTGCACTAAATTTACAATACAAATAAACTATATAACAAGCGACACGAGATCCCATACCACATACTGTAGTTAATACATAAACATGTATATAAAATATTTATGAACTTAAAATCGAGATATTCTAAGAATATTTACTATTAATTATTTAAATTATTTAAACAAAATAAAGAAAATATTTTTCATCTAAGTTTCAAAATAAACCTACTTTTAATGCCATCTTTAATCGAGATATTTTATTTTTCTTTGGTACCATTTATTTTATTTTTGCCAGTTTTAGTTTATTTTTCTGACTAATAAAAGAAAAGATTTCAAAAAGACAAATATATTAAATAGCTAGACAATAATAGATGTCATTGAACTAAAGAATTTTATGTTATAGTTGCAAGATTGCGTTAGGTAAAAATATTTAGTGTACATTATATCTTATGACTTACCAAGTTTTCCATTCGGACTATACGGATCGTAGCTTCCGGTAGACATTGGTGAAGCATATCCGTTTGATAAATTAGTATTATATATATGATTTTGTGAACTCGGAGATGGGCTCATTGGTGGTGCATTACTTGGTACACTACCAGGACTAGATGACAACCAATCGTCCCTGTAAAAGTTTAATAGTTCAATTATACGAAGAAAAATGTTTTATAATAACAATACCATGTTCCATTGTAAATAGTACTTTAGCAAAATAGCATTTAAAGTAAAACGATATACGATGAAAAATGGAATGATAAGAAAAACAAGACGAATACGATGGAATTAAATTAACCATTTTGCAAATGAAATTAAACTCATTTAAAAATATTTCACATACAAAAAGGATGATAATTTTTAAATAGGTAAAGTTTAATTTAAATTGGCAAACAGTGGTACCTCGCTTAACGAGCATAATTCGTTCTAGGATCTTACCCGTTACGTTTTTGTTAATAACCAGATACATACCATATATGTATTAGATTAAGCACACAATCCTGATCTTCCCCTCTCCTCGCCACTCGTTTTGCGAAATGTCGGAGCCATTATTTATAATTTGCAGTGGAAATTCGCTCAACGAGCATAATTTGTTCCAGGATCTTACTCATTAATTTATTTTAAAATAACGAAATACATTATGTTTGCATATTAAGCGCACAATCCGGGTCCCCGCCCTCTTCTCGTCATTCGTTTTTGCCAAATGTCCTTCGTTAAGTCATATTTTACAATTTGTTTTGCTCATTATGCGAGGTGGTCGTTAAGCGAGGAATCACTGTATTTTAATTTTAAATAGCTTAAGTTATTTTGAAAATAGTTGCGTTTAATACAGGAAAGTTCAATTTAATCTACAAAAGCTATACTATATGAAGCCGTTTGTTTTGAAAGTGATGTAAGTCCAATAAAAAAAATTAGTTAATGATATAAAGACTAGCCTGTATACTTGTGCATTTATTGAAACTTAAATATTTCAGTATCTCATTTCAAAAAAATATGGACCTACTCCACTTTCAAAATAAACCGCACCTATCTACATAGTATGTGGGAATTTATATCACTAAACCTTCAACGGTTAAAAGGAAGGAAGCTTATAAATAAATTCTTGAAAAAATTTGGCGACAACACCGTCCAAACAAATCATATTAAATACTTTCTTAACTTGTGCACGTTAAACTTAACTCCGACATGCTTAGCTCGTTTTAAACAGCTTGCACTCGAAAAATATTCAGTGTAGGGTATGGACTGGTTTGAGTTGCAAATCTATGTAGGTAAATATGATTGAAAGCACATGATTTGGAAGACATTTACTAAGAGTAAATCTCAAAAAAATTGCAAATGAAATTTAACATTAAAAGATATCGTT